>MSJI02000778.1:0-31373 GCA_001931905.2 Cladosporium sp. IMV 00045 | reverse complement strand
TCTGGTCAACAAACCGTTCGCTTAGCACGTGGAATTGAGCCGATGGACACTGAAAATGCCGTAATGGAGGACGCATAATGGTATAGTTGTAAGATTAATGACGCCCCCGCGTGGACATTCCAGTAGCACTGCAGCGGTGGCATTATTGGATTGTATGAGCGATTTTCCAGCTGGGTGAGGTATGCGGTATTTTCGAGCCAGCGCGCGTTGCCTGAAGTGGCATCAAATCTTGCTGCTCCCACTGCTGCAAGCGCGTGGGGAGACGCAGGCGAGCCAGTCTCGCGGTGAACTCTCAAGGGCACAGCCTGCGCCAGCCGTGCAACCCATCGTGAGCTTGTGACCCGTGCCATGGGAGAAATCGCCATGCATTTGGCCGAGGTGGAAATAAGGCTTGTGGTTAAAAAAGCTTGGGTTATGAGAGTGTGGGCCCTTAGTATGCTGTTTGAGATCGCACATTCCTCGCTTGGAACCATCTTGTAATGCGCTTATCGCGGTCGCGATGCAGACGTCAGCATAATGGGCTGACTGTTGTGATGCTTGCCAGGTGCTCCCATACTTTATTGCATGGGCGCGTGCAAATGTGAAGAGACATGAGCCTATAGTGGCCTCCTGTGTGGTCTGCCAGGTTTGCCTCTGAAGCAGGTAGCAGGTCCAAGCAGAAGAAAATGGTCCCACTGAAATGGACGAGACTTCAAAAGCGCGCGAACCTGCGTGACATGCGATAGACCCTGAAGTGTCTATCGTCTTGACTTTCTGATGGATCTCGCTCAGCCATGCCTTTGAGAGTTCGTTGGATGCCAATACGAGTCAGACTCTGTGGGTTTCGGCAGTGGACAGGGATGCAACGTTGTGGCGCTAACCCCAACCCTAACCCTTGAATCCATTTGACTCTTTCGAATGATCGATGTGTCTCTTGAACAGATGATCAGCCCGACTTTTTAAATATTGCTTTGAGACCAAAGAGACATCATGGAAATACTGAAAGGTGGTTGAGGGCTGTATACCTATCTGGTGATGTTCGGACGCTCTACAGCGTATTTGACGCGACTTCAAACAAGAAGCGACTAGGTTGCTTGAGCATGACCAACGTTCGACGGAAATTATTCGGAAAGAGAAAGGGACACAAAAAGGAGCTCGAACTTTGTCGACATATTTGCCACCTGTCTGAATGAGCGCTGTCGAAAAGGCGTGTTCAATCTCCCCGAACGAGAACAGCCAGCATGATCAGCAACGATGTCTCGATAGCACAAATCTGCAGTCAACCTCACTTCACCTGGGTCGCTCCTTCCTCTGTTTTTCTCAAAACATACTTCACTTACACACGCTCCTTCCTAATCGAAATTCAGTCAACCTCACTTCACTCAAGTCGCTCCTTCCCAACACGTACAACATTCGTGAATCTCTACGGATTTCGATCGGGAAAGCTGGACCTGGTCGTTCCTTCCTTTTGCACACGCAACATGACCGCTGCAGCTTCTCTTCACCTCATCAACATCACCCTTGCCGGGGTAGCTCAATCGGTAGAGCGTGTGGCTCTTATAACAGCAAAGAGATCAACCTCAAGGTCGTGGGTTCGAGCCCCACCTTCGGCTATTCCTATATCAAAGCCTTCGGGCAGCTGTTCTTTTTCGTCTTTTTGTTGATGGTGGATCGATCAAAGCAACGATTGTCAGTCAGTGAGAGTTATGAAGAGGCTGAATTGAAAGGAAAGGAAAGGATGAGTTGAAATATTGATGTTTTGTAGCCCTGTAACGAAAGAATGCCTCCCCATTAATAGATCCCCGATCGATGAGTCGAGCGAAGCCGTTGTTCGACCCGAAGACGACGATATCGATCTTTCTCCAAATGATTTCTCCTCCTTCGTTCAAGTCAATCGATTGCCATGGAAGCCCGAGAACCAGTCAATTCTGTCCGTTTCGGATCCAATACGCCAATAGATCGTCGTGACTGTTCAACCAAGCCTCCATCGGAGTTGGTTGGTGTTGACCGGTGCCCTGGGGATACGTTAGCTTTTGAATTTCAACAAGACATGACAAGCTGTTGACGATGACTTACGTTGGAGACGGTAGGGCCGTTTGTGGTCGACGTAGCAAGACTTTCTTGAAGTGCTTGGAGGTTGGCTTCGGTCAAAGCTGGACGATTGACTTCGGTATCGGTCGGGACATTGGATGGCTGGTTGGTGTTGGTGGAAGTCATGGTGTTCCTCGCCGGATGAGACATTGTTGATCGAATTTCAGATCGATCTGTCTGGCGTGTGTTTTTATTGGATCGCAAGAGTCGCGAGGAGACAGGCGTTGTTGTCTTGGGTTGACGAGTTGATGAACAGTCTGACTTGACGAAAGAGCTCTGATTGGCGTGAGACTGACAGGGCATGTAGCGTGTACGAAAGGTACGCGATGATCTGTGTAACCGTTCCAAGATGTGATGTACCCGTGTACTGCTTGTCAGTCGCTTCCCCCCTTTGCCTTATGTTTCTGGAAATGGAGTGAGATGAAGGAGAAAAACTTGAGTAAGAACAAACAGGAGAGTGCGGACGACCAGCATCTTAAAGGCCTCGCCCACGAGTTTTGTCAACATCACAAGTTTCCCTATGCCATGGCTGCAGCAGGTCTGCGAGGCGCCTCGTCAGATATCCTCACCCGGGAGTGGTAGCAGGGATGCCATCGGGCCCGCGGTAGTCGAACCGCACCAGACGTGCGACCACTGCAGCCGACCACGTCCCAGGCGCACTGGAAATTATTGTTCGCAAGTCCCATCAGCCCATGTGCAGCCACTCCTCGTCGTCGATCTGCTGGCGGCTCGCCCTGCCAGGCTTTTATGAACGTCTGTGAAACCCTTTTTGGGACGCTGGGGGAGTGAGGGCTGCGCGGATCCTATGCACGCTGACCCCGATCGCTCGCCGGAGAGGGGACCGTGGTCTACACTTTGATACTTTCAGCGTGTGTGCATGGGCGTGGACGCGCAACAGAGGTGTTGCCTTCCAACCAAGTAGGACATGATGGCTCGTGATTCGCTCCGAGCCCACTCATTCGATCTCAGGAGCGAAGTCCGGAGAACGATATTGCCCAGAAACACACGATCAATCTAGGTCGCCAGACTGTAACCAACTGTCACCCCTCTTAACATGTCTTTGCACTTAAAGACCCGCGTGGAAATATGCCAAGAGATTATGTTTCTACAACGCTCTCCAATCTTGAGTAATTGGCTATTAGCATGAGCCTCGAGCATCCCAGAGTAATCGCCTATGCCTTCACGAACAGAGTTACAGTAATGCTCAATGAGTTGAGCTGAACGCTGAACTGATCTTAAGAGATGAGACTGTTGCGCATCAGATCTCTCGCATCGCATCCAGTGGCAACTGGTCGCCACCTGAAGAGGCCGGTGGAGGACAAATCGAATGCTGCGCAGCATGGTAAGGTATACAGCCGCGGGGGTTTGACTTCTGGCCTGACTGGATGCCCAAAAAACAAATGCATCAAGCACGGCCCACCCGCGGCGCAGCGGTTGCCTTCTTTCGCACCCCCAAAGTCGGCATACGAGGAGGGGGTTCACACCCCCGGCAGCGATGCGAGTGTACCTGGTGGCCATGGTGCGACCGCGCTACGTGGAGGTCCATGGGGCAGGGGAGCCCAGACAACATCTTGCACGATCGAAGTCGACTAGCGCAAGCCACTCCATCATGCGTTACACCGCATACCTGTGCAGGCGTCGAAATCGCCCTATAGGCGTTATAGCTGTGGCAAGACCAGACCAATGGCATATGCCAGCTGCACGAATCCCTGTAGCAGGCATGCAAAGGCGTTCAAGACGGCCGAGTCCCGAGTTCGGAGTTGTTTCGGGGACGCTTTCTGAAAGGGTATGTTCATGCATGCTAAAAGAAAGGCGCGCGCCATGACTTCCATGACGCTTTTTCTCACACCGCCAACCTTTAGATACTGTAGTGATGCCTACTATCCTCGATTGCAAGAAAACCTGCATCCATGCATGCGGCCGGCCGAACGCTTCTTGAGGGGCCAACACCCTATTTAAGACTAGGTTGAATGGACGGATCTGGAAAGCCTATGCTGACACTTGTTTAGCAATCTCGCATTTCGTGATACTGAACGCAAGAAAATATATCAGCAATGTCAATATCTCAAACATGCATTCATACATCAAATCTACACCCTCCTTAACATCAGCATGGCCATGGTTCAACCAACCCACCCATCTAAAACGTCGTCTGCGCCAACCGACTAGCCGCGTTCCTCGCATCGACCCGATCATCATCCTCCTCCTGCACCTTCGACAGCGAGCTCGCCGTACTAGTCGCCCTCTTCCTCCCACCAGCCGCTCCATCCTCACCCTCATCCGCACCAGCGCCCTCATCGCCCACACCAGGAATGCCCGGCATGGAACCAGAAATCGACCTATTCAACCCATCCGGTCGCCTCGCAACACCACTCCAAGCATCGCCCTTCGGACCCTGCGAGCTCGCCATGGACGAGCGACGGACTTGCGGGTGCGCCTCGCGGCCGAGACGGGAGAGGCCTCCTGAAGAGTCGATGGCGCGGATGTCCGGACGCACTTGCTCAAGGGTGGCGAGGGTGCGGCGCTCGTGCTCGATCTGGCGCACGACGTATTCGCGGATGGCGGAGCGGAGGTCGGCGGAGGTGCGGGCGAACCATTTGCGCTTCTCGACGAGCAGGTTGGAGGTGACGCGCTGGGTTTTTTGCGAAAGGTAGGACTCGTGGCTGCGCGCTTCGTCGAGGGCCGAGATGGCTTCGTCGACTTTGTCGCGCTTCACGCTGGAGCTGGCTTTGAGGCGGTCGGCGGCGCTGAGTTTGGAGCGCGTCGATTGCTGGGCTTGAGTGAGTTCGCGGAGGAGGATGTGGCGGTTCGTGAGGGTCTCTTTGACGACGAATGCGTCGCTCGAGGCGTATGCGAGTGGGTCCGAGAGAGTCGTGGCTTCGGCAGTACCTTGCGCGGCGTGGTAATCGCCAGTGGTCTGAATGACCTTACCAATCTTGCGGTAGGCGTTGCCCAGACCAGGGTGAGTTTCCTGAACAGCGAGACCAGCGATCTTGTTGCCCAAATCCGATTCAGAGACGCCGAGAGCTGGGAAAGATGTCAGAACAAAGAGAATCAAAATAAAGCTAACCCCACAAAACTCACATCTTCTATTCTTGACAACCTTGTCAACCTTCTGCTGAGCATCCATGCTACTAAGATAGAAGCCCTTCACCACCGGCCTGCTCTCGAGCAACTCTGGGTTGTCATCTGGAGGTGGGGCAAATTGCTTGAGCATCTTTCTGCGCATACCAGTTGCAGGCTGCTTTTTCCTGACCACTGGGCTGTAGCCGAAATCGCTCTCAACAAAGAAAACCATTTCCTCGTCCCTCATGAGGACTTCGTTGCTGCAAATATTGTTGAGCCATCGTTGCAAAGATGCCTTGGTACGGACCTCGTCTTCATCTGTTCCCATGCCGGCGGATGTGAATGAAGGAGGAACAGATGGGACAAGCGCTTCGGGGTTGGAAGCCTGCAGGTGACTGCAGAGTTTCTGGAACTCGGGGTATGTACGGCGGATGTCGCGAAACTGAGTAGTCCTGAATTTAGGGAGATTGGTCTGAAAGAGTGTTAGAACGCTGGACACATCTCACAAATGCCGAATCGTGATCAACATACGTGAACGTCGAACCGGAAGATAGCATCCTTCTTGCCCGTCCTCTCCAGTCCTGTGATCTTTGCCTGCAGCTTGTACTGTGGTTGCCTCTGCTGGGCATGGTGTGGTGGAGCACCATGGTATCTAGCCGCACTGTGAGGCCTGCGGTTCTCTTGCTCTGCATCATGCCTCTGCGCTTCTGCCTGGTGTTCCTGGTGTTGCGGTTGGGCATGTTGCTCGGTCTGCGATTGCCAATGCTGTTGCTGCTGCTCTTGCTCCCATCCACTACCCGGTCTATCAACACCCTCAGCTCCCAGTCCGCTCACGGCCGGCGGGGGTAGTTCCTCTCGACTGACGTTCCCATCGCCGAAGCTCTGTCTCGAAGCTTCTGGGCTACTGGCCCATGGGGAGCTGCCACCAGCGAAGCCGGCGGAAGCGGAGTAGTCCATCCTAGGCGTAGTTGGGCCTTCGCGGTAAGAGCCTTCGTAGAACGCGCGCTCGCTAGTGCGGCGTTGGAAACGGAGATGTTGCGGGTATTGTTGGACGGGTCGCTTTCCAGAGGAGATGTCGCTGGGACGGGGAGGGTCGGTATTGTTGTAGTCGCTGTAGTTGCTGGGGCCTGGCTGTGTTTGTTCGTTCATTGGGCTGTCGCAGCACGCATTGTGGTGTTGCGGTGGGTAGGTAAGAAGTTGGATGAACAGGTGGAGAGTTGGTTAAGGCTGGCAGTTGACGTGGAAGCTAGCTCGGAGGCTCGCTCACACACTTGCGCTCGCTTGGTGGAGGCGGGACTGCGGAGGGCCAGCTTGGGGCAGGGATCGTCTTGTGAAGATTGTGGGCGAAGGAGGAAGCCATCAAATATCTGACGTCTTTCAATCAATTATAGCTGAATTTTGTTTATAAAAGTCAACGGGCCTCTCACACTCGTTTCATTCATTCTCTCGAGTCTACGGACAAGCGTTTTGGGCATGTTGACACGATGGCTGTGTAGACAGCACGCTGCAGTGGGCTTGAAGACCGCCACGCGAAGGACACTCACCTCGTCCAGCCGCAAATATGCTGCATTGTCAACTGCCTCACCAGAGGCAAAAGCTGCCCTGGAGAAAACAAGAAACATTGGGATCATAGCACATATCGATGCGGTGAGTTTGCATGGCCCTCTGAGTACTTTGATTCGAGACTAATTCATATCTCCACAGGGCAAAACCACCACAACAGAGCGTATGCTCTACTACAGTGGCTTCTCACGGAGACTAGGAGGTGCGTGCTGATACTTCTTCTATTTTCGTATAATGCTATAGTTGGCCCGCAAGTGTCGACCCTGCATAGCTCGTTGCCAGTGATGCATTCATCAGACGTCTTACATGTGTTTCTCCTACAATTCACTAACATAGCTTACTAGACGTCGACGAGGGCAGCACAGTCACCGACTTCTTACCCGCAGAGCGAGCACGAGGAATCACAATTCAATCGGCAGCCATCACATTCTCCTGGCCCCCTGGTTCTGCGCCACAAAGCACAAGTGCAAACACCCCTCGATCATCCATCCCACACAACATCAATCTCATCGACACGCCCGGCCACGCCGACTTCACTTTCGAAGTGCTCCGCTCTCTTCGTGTTCTGGACGGTGCTGTCTGTATCCTGGACGGCGTCGCTGGCGTCGAAGCCCAAACCGAAAAAGTCTGGGCCCAGGCTGCTGCGTATGCCATTCCGCGGTTGATCTTTGTCAACAAACTCGATCGTGACGGTGCAGCCTTCGCCAGGACGATCAAAGAAATTGGAGCGAGGTTGGATGTCTGGCCTGCGCTTTGCGAGATCCCCTGGTGGGACGAGCAAGGCAAACTGACCGGCGTAGGCGATGTTATTGGCTTGAAAGGTATGTTGTGGAAGTCTGGCGGTGATGGCAAGGAGATTGCAGCTTTCACTGCTGCAGACCTCGAGAAGCAAGACCCCAAGCTGGCAGCTGAGTTGAAGAAAGCCAGAGTTGCACTTGTGGAACTTCTGTCTGAGCACGACGATGAGATGGTTGAGAAGTACCTCGAGGCCGAGGAAGACCACCTCGCCATTACATCTCAGGACATCATTGCAAGTCTGCGTCGATGTGCTCTGCAATTTCCACAACATGTTGCACCTGTTTTTGCAGGGGCAAGCTTCCGCAACATCGGTGTGCAACCGCTTTTGGACGCGGTAGTGGATCTTCTGCCATCTCCCTTGGAACGTCCAGATCCGCAAATGAGCATCAACTCAAGCACTCCGCAGACTACGCTGTCTGCTTTCCTTTCCAGCGGAGCCTCTTCCAACAAAGCGAGCAAAGCTGTCAGCAAAGACAAGGCCTCAACCGCAGTGCAACACATTTCTGCTTGCGCCTTGGCTTTCAAGGTGGTCGCTGACCCTCGTCGTGGCGTCTTGGTCTATGTTAGAGTTTACTCTGGCTCTTTGGATCGCGGCGCTGCACTCTGGAACACGAATCTCCAGCTGACCGAGCGTGCACCCAAGCTCATGCGCATGTACGCGAATGATGCCGTGGACATCGAGTCGATCCAAGCTGGCCAGATCGGTGTCATTCCAGGCTTGAAGTTCGCTCGTACTGGTGATACTCTGATCTCTTACGCCGGCGCGAACCCCAAGACTGGCCCTCCAGGCGACGTGCGGACAATGCAGTTGAAGCCTATCGACGTGCCACCACCGGTCTTCTTCGTCAGCGTTGAGCCTCAAAGTTTATCAGAGGAACACGCTGTGAAGGAGAGCCTGGAATCGCTCCTGAGAGAAGACCCTAGTCTCCATGTTTCAGTCGACCAGGAAAGCGGACAAACGCACCTGGCTGGCATGGGTGAGCTGCACTTGGAGATTGCGAGAGATCGCCTTGTACAAGACCTGAAGGCCAAGGCACGCATCGGCCGTGTTGAAATCGGCTACCGTGAGGCCATTACCATGGCCAGTGGAGAAGTGACCGAAGTCTACGACCGCGAGGTGTCCGGAAAGACATCGAAGGCTGCATGCACAGTATCCATCAGCCCGATCGAAGACAACGAGCCAACTACCGCAGCCGACCACACCTCCCACCTCTTCGACAACAACACCCTCTACATCTCCACCCCAACGCTAGAAGAAGACGGCTCACCCATCAAATCCGACACCCCCGGCCTCCCATCCACCCTCCCCCTCCCCACCGTCCTGCAATCCCTGCAATCCGGAGTGGAAGCTGCTCTCGCGCGTGGACCAACACACACCTTCCCCATCCACTCCACCTCCATCACCCTCACCCTCGACCCCTCAGAGCACATCTTCCCCAACACAACGCCCGCCTCGCTCTCCTCCGCGGCGCGTCTCGCCGTGCAAAAAGCCCTGCGAACCAGCGCCACTCTCTCCGCCACGACCATGATGGAACCCGTCATGACCGTCGCCATCGCGGTAGACGAGAAAAGCCTCGGCAGCGTCGTGCACGACATCTCCTCCGCGCGCGGCGGCAACGTCATGTCCCTCGACGCATCGGAAGAAGAAAGCCTGACGCCCGGCGCCGCGCTTGCTGAAGGTCCCTCCGTCGACGTGCAGAGAATCTACACCCCCCCGGACCCGTTTCAGGGTTCTTCTTCGAGTGCGGATGTGGGTGTTGAGAGCGCGGCGGGAGCGGGTATGCGTACCGTCACGGCGCGGGTGCCGTTGAAGGAGATGGTGGGGTATTTGAAGCATTTGAGGAGTTTGACGGGTGGGAGGGGCACGTTCACCATGGCTGTGGATCGGTTTGAGAGGATGGGCAGTCAGAGGATGAAGGAGGTTGTGAAGGAGATGAGGGGCGAGTATGAGTGAAGGAGCAGTGGTGTAGAAGATGTTGTACGATAGATGACGTTGGGAGGGGACATTGTAAAGATATTTTGATTGTATGGCAGGTTCATACGGCGTCTGTTCATTCTCACAGGTCTACTCAATGTGACTCGAGGCAAGGCATAAGCAGTGCCCTCAACACTGAAACGCCACTCCCTGCCTTTTGACCATATTCTTACCACCCCCAGCGAACCCAGTGCCCTCGCTACTGAGCTCGACCAAACCTCTCTCGACCTTACTCTCCTTCTCCGCGCTCTTCTCCTGCCCATCCACCACCTTTCGCTTCTTCCCTTTCCTCCCAGGCGTGACGTCCTCCTGGCAAACGTAGCATCTCACCGTGTCGTCGTGCACCTCGACGTGCGCGCTCCTTTCCGGAGCGCGCTGGAATTTCTCGCTGCACGGCTTGCACAGGACGTGGCCGCAGGGTTTGGCGAGCACGGATTTTGTCGCGTTAGAGATGGCTTTGTTGCAGCTGGGGCATGTTCTTGTCGGTGCTGAGTTGTCGGCGCTGGAGGATTGTGTGGTCTCGTCTTGCTGGTTCGAGTTCTCGCCAGCGAAGTGTACCGTTACTAGGATTTTGAGTGTGAAGTCGTGGGGTTGGTCGGAGGCGGCGGCAGGGCAAGTGGGGTGTTGCTTGGGAGGTTTGACGTCGGGTTTGTGAGAGGAAGGCGTTTTGCCCGGAACCCAGAAGGCGGGCAGTTCTGTGGAAGAAATGTCGCCCTTCTTCCTGCTCTTGCTGTCCGCGCCATTGGCGAGATCTCGGAGTTCAGACTCATCGAGCTCCAGTTTCCGTTTGACACCCTTGTTCCCGCCCTCGACGTCTTGCTCGATAGTAATTTTGCCGTCTTTGCGCCCTACAATCCTTTCTCCAAGCCCACTCGACCGTACACTCAGACCGGCCTGGACCTTCTCGAACTCCTCGACGGCCCGCATTTGCGCTTCGGCGCCTTCAATCTCTTTGCCCTCCTCATCTTCAAGTCGCCTCTGCTCTACTTCTTTCTTCGCACGCTTCAGCTCCTTGTTCTGCGCGAGTAGATTGCTCACCGCGCATTCGCGGCAGAAGAGATGGCCGTGGCTAGGGCACGAGACCGGATCGCGCGCGGGCAGGAGACAGAGCTGGCATGATCCGAAAGGGAGGAAGGAGTCGCGTGTTAATCGGGTGGAGCGGCTGCCCCAGGTGCCTTTCAGTTCGTTGCGCTCATGGGCTGTGAAGAATGCGAGTGAGGTGTTTCTCTTGCCTGGTATGTCAGCGATCATTGACGTGGTTGTAGGGAATGAGTTCGCTTACTGTGTGCCATGTTGGCGTCTGCAAAGATTGACAAGGTCAAGTATTGCTTTGCGACGAATGTATCGTTGCAATGTCCGCACGTGGAAGGTGTCTGAAGAATGTTCCGGGAAACCTCGAAGCGTAACGTCATCTGCGTCGCGCTTGGCGGATTCGCTTCGGCTGGCTCCTACGCGAGGCGTGTCGTAGCAGTCGCATTACTAAATGTTTGC
The DNA here is from genome assembly GCA_001931905.2 of Cladosporium sp. IMV 00045. Lineage (NCBI taxonomy): Eukaryota > Fungi > Ascomycota > Dothideomycetes > Cladosporiales > Cladosporiaceae > Cladosporium > Cladosporium sp. IMV 00045. The sequence continues at coordinate 20,410 of MSJI02000778.1, read as the reverse complement.
CTAATCATTTGTTTTCTTCTCGTTCAATCACTCAATGGTACTATCATAACACGAAGCCATTTCCAGATGGCAGAAAACGAACGGCCTTATGAGCCTCCTATGCTCACCCGTGCCATCTCCAACGCCACAGTAGGAACGGTCGGCTTCTTGTGTCGCAGCTTTTTATATGTTTTGAGCCGCACCGAAGTTCATGGTCTAGACCGATTTCAAGAGTTAATCGATGAGCGAAGCGATCCTGAGAGGAGGGAGAGAGGATTAATCACAGGTACATTCTTGTCTTGATACCAGAAATCCCAAAGAGTTGTGTTGACTAGGCAGCAGTATCAAATCATGTCAGCGTGTATGTGCATAGTCGACGTCTGTCGATTCAATCTGGGGACTAACACTTGATTCTCAGATTGGACGATCCTATAGTCTGGGGAGTACTACCTTTTCGATACCATTGGGAAGCCAACAATTCGAGATGGAGTCTTGGAAGCCACGACATCTGCTTCAAGAAAGGGTACGCCCCCTTCCAATCCATTGCAGTGGCCTACGTTAATCAATGATACAGGCAGAGCCTCTTGACTGCTTTCTTCACTTACGGCAATACGCTTCCCATGCATCGGATCGCACACTCAAAATACGGCGGCATCTTTCAACCTACAATGACCCAAGTCATCAGACTACTGAGCGATCCTCATGCCGCAGCACCATCAGAAACACAGCCAGTAACCCAGCCTGGAATCACCCAACCATCATCACTGCCACCCAGCGACCCCTTCTCATCATCCGAACTCACATACACAACCAACGGCCAAGACTCCTTCCCAGCCCCATCCTTCTACCCCAGCCGTCGCCACAGTTGGATCCACGTCTTCCCCGAAGGCAAAATCCACCAGCACCCCGACAAAATCATGCGATACTTCAAATGGGGCGTCGCACGCATGATCCTCGAATCCGAGCCCTGCCCGGACGTCATGTGCATGTGGATCGACGGACCGCAGGAAATCATGGCCAACGAGCGGACTTTCCCACGACCCTTGCCTAGACCGGGCAAAGATGTGTCTATCACGTTCGGCGAGAAGATGGATGTTGAGAAGGTTTTTGGGCCTTTTAGGCAGCGGTGGAGGGACCTTAAGGCGAGGGCGGAGAAGAAGCGATTGATGAGCTCTGGTGCGAAGGATTTGGAGGAGGATTGGAGTGGGCAGCTGGGAGAGGTTCGCGATCAGGAGCTTAGGTATGGTGCGGAGGCAGAGCAGCTTCGTATTGATGTCACGCTTGCGGTGCGTGATGAGGTGCTGAAAGTGCGGAAGTCCACGGGTCTTCCTGATGAGGATCCGAAGAGTTCCCTCGCCGAGACGTGGCGGGAAGAAGGTAGCAAGGACAAGCCTGAAGGGAAGATGAAGGATCGGAGCATTGTGAAAGATATGTGAGCCTGCGCTGTACCGGCCGCTACTGATGTAAACTATGATAGACTTCCAATGATGCTGCTTCGTCCCAATACATCGACAAACACGCACGGTCCTCACACATGAGAGAAGGCGCTCAGTTTCATTGACACTGGTTCATTGATAAGCGCTCAAGGTCGAGCATTCGCCTATCAACGATCATTGAATGTCCACTGCCCTGGTTTGGCACGCAGATTATACGAGCTATATCACCAACAAGATCTTTTGCTTATTCATCAAGCATTGGTGGTTTAGTGGTAAAATTAGCCGTTGCCATGAGAGTCTTCGAGACTTTCCAACATCGGCTAGCCCCGGGTTCGATTCCCGGCCGATGCATTTCGTTGCGACATGAACTCGTCAGAGCTGAAATTCTTTTGTTTTTGCATGACTGCATGCGACGAGACGAACTTTTATCGCCGAAGATCTGGAAGCAAGTGTGTTCTGTAAGTTACTGTCGATTTGAGTGATCTGCGCTGTGATTTCTCAGTAGATTACTTGACTGAAAGAATCATTTTTTTGTTCAAATTCATTGGCTTTAGATGATCTGAATGAGCGAGATCACGGGCTACTTAGAGTACAAGCTGATTTCAAGAAACTTTTGGCCTTCTTGAGGATATTTGGCTGCATGTAACGTTAAATTCTTTTGAATTGGATCAAGTCAACTTAATTTGACTGATCAAGAAGACTTAAGTTGACTAAAGAACTCCAACATTTCCAGAACTGTCTCATGGTTTAAGCTATAAAAGGAGCAAGCGTGCCCTGTGATCTTAGCGAGTCTGATCTGTAACTGCAGTCAAAACTCTTTTGAATGAGATCTTTGTGCGACGACTTCAGCTTGCATGAGAAAGTCTCTCAAGAATTGTATGTGAGCCATGTGCAGCAACACCATATGACTTTTGATGTTGAGTTGGTCAATAGCCTGATTAGCAGGCAATTCTAGCTTGCTAAGTAGCAAGCAGTAAAATTACATGAATTGTGTGAGCTAGATCAATGCATGCTGGATAGTCTGATCAACCTACGCTGTTCCAAGCATGGGATGTGATTTGAACTCAAAATGTACTTTGTTTTCAAAGCAGCACTTGATTGCAGACACAACAAGATTATTCCAAGCTTCCTGCTTCAGAAGCACTAGTCTACTTGTGTCTGTAAAAGCATTCAAAACTCCAACTTGTTAACTTATGGTTTTCTAGCACATCAGCGTCATAATTCAATCTCAATGTTTGTCAAGTAGTCTTACTCAGCCAAACATGAGCCTAGCAATTGATGCTAAGCCATGATTAGTGTTATGGAAGCTATTTTATAACTAAGCGAATGTTAGCATCACTGATAAGGAAGCAACCCAGTTTGGCAAATACGTCACAAACTTTGTTATCTGTATTTCAAAAAGTTATCAGCTGTTAATGTCTTGTGTGTTAAGAGTGTATTCCGTAAGAGCAACGCGTTTACTAATCTGACGTTCTCAACACATTATGCATGGTCTTAAACTTTTAAGCCCAATTTTTAACGTTGATTGCTTTAACCCAACTCTTTGTATAGCCCAAATCCCTGTTAGTAATGTTATGAATTGCTTCACAGAAGTTAGAAAGCAAAGAGTGATCAAAAATTGTTTCTTAAACATAATGCGACTCTGTTAAGGAAGCCAGCTATCGAAGACACAAAGATCAGTGGATCCCTCTTTGTCGAGAGTAGTTAACTAGTCAATCGACTGCTAACTCATGTAAAGCCATGATTTACTAGCATTGTATCAGGACACCCATTGAAAACTTAGCTCCTCAATTGACTGCCAACTTATAATTGGTATCAAGTTTGAAATATTCTCATATCTGCATGAAAGCTCTAAAATTGATAATTCACTGTAGTTTAAGGCCTAGGCTGCATGTTGCACAAGCAAATTGATTAATTGAAGTTAATTGAGTCCTTGGAAACTAGACACACTCCATAAGCTTATCATGACTATTATTCCAGATGCTTCTAAGAGCTTTTACAAAACTCCTCAATGCGCATTCTCCATATCTGAATCCCAGACAGTTGGTGAATGTCTTTAATCTCCCGAATCACTCGTTACAGATCATCATAAGGCACTTCCTACCATGTAACGTTGTTAAGTTGAGCAGATGAGCAGTCAATTGCTTATTGAGTATATTATACAATCTGATTTTTGGATGCATTCTCAATAGAGCTCACATCTATTTGAGATCCCACAGACTGATAACTTTATAGGAGCGTAAGGCTTAGGTTAACGTTAACATTGCAGACTGGACAACAGATCATCTAACTTATGGAAGCAGGTCACAAGCCATTTTAAGCTGGCATGATTGTATTCAAGGTATTTACCGAGAAAGCTCCAATCTACCTAATGCAAGATCAAAGCTATAGCAAGTGACCTGCTTCACTGGACGATCTGCTTCCTAGTCAGTGACATTACAAAGCAGTCAGGTCAGTAAAGATGACAACTATCAGTTGAAGACTCCTCTACAAATTTGCTATTGCGTTCATACAAATTATAGTCAGCATTGTGTCGCGCTAGCAAATGACTTCTTTGCAGAGTTTATTCTCTGTTTAAACATGACTTCAGGCACACAATCCTATGAGTTCACTTCTATTTCAAGCACAGCATCAGTCAGACAGCCCATCCCTAATGCTGTAGAATGTGCTTGTGCTTACAGAAAGTGTCTGGAATTTGCTACGATTCATGTGCTTGATGTCAAGCAACTGTTGTCTGCTATACACTGTTTAATGACTAGACAATCTATGTTGAGTTGAATTGATCTCGATCATTGCCAGAATAGTGTCAAGACTGCATCTAGTGTGTTCGATTTTTTAGCAATTCTCATTGGGTCAAATGACTTTGATTCCAGAAAGACTAAAGACATCTTACACTCCATGTCACTTGCTTAGCAAGTTAAGCTGGTTGATAAAGCTTGAGATTAGCTTTGCATTCAGAATGATAGATACTACTATAAACTCAGTCAGCTAATGACCGGTGTATGAAAGAACAAGATCTTCCCTCAAAAAGACATATTTAAAATGAGTGGTCTGTCAATTGAACAAAGTTTCAACTTTCTTACTTCGAGAAGCTCTTATCGCAATCCTGAAATCAATTGATCTAACTTATTACATTGTATTCTGTTGAAGCTGATATGCTCAGGTAAGTTGCCAATGTTGTGAGCAGTCTGTTTAAGCAGAAGACTGCTGAGATTGTTCAGCCTATAGCGCTAAGCACCTGATTCTATTATTCACGAGTTGTTTTGAAAAAACTGGAAAAGAGAATGACTAATGTTAGCTTTCTTTGCTAAGTTACTATTATTCAAGTTCTATAAAAATAGTCCTCAATAACAAGAGATAGACTTGAACTAATGTTAGTATTATCAAATTCTTTTTTTTTCAATACATTTTGTTAAAGTCTTGAATTGACAATGTAAACATTTCAGTGAAAATGTACTTGAACCTTAGCTAGCTGCATCCCAGGTTGATCTCAGAGGAACGAGCAAAGAATGTTAAATTGCAATGTCTTGAGCTATTAAATGTCCCTTTGGCTGGGACTCATAAATGACTTGAGATCAAGTTATATTATTTCTACAAGGTTATTTTTAAGCTCTATTGAATAAAACATTTGGAGATAGACTAGCAAATTGTGATCTAAGTTTTCAAAGAATGTGTTCCATTATAGATGTAGCTTCTGGTGATAACACTGTCTTGATTCAAAAGTTATCTGGTTGAAAGCTCAGAAACTGAGTTGTGACTCGCGTATTCCAAGCTGGCTTAATTGAAAATTTTTGACAGTCATTCCAGGATCCTGGAAACAGAAGTTGACTAAATCAATTGTGACACATATTGTCTTGCAATAACTAAGTCATATTTCTTCACAAAAATTTGAAGCTGTTTTGCAACCAACCTTGCGATGCACGCATTATTTCTGTTTCAAGATCAAACATGGTTATAGAGCCAGACTTATCATGTTAGCAACAATTGAATAAAGTAATTCTCAAGAACAGAAGTCTTGAAACTGAAGTCAGTCAGATGCATGACTTGGTCAGCATCAATGCATAGAAGAATTGAACAACATGTTTAGCTGCGATCAATCATCATACAAGCTTTGACTTCAACAGAAACTCAAAAGTTATCATTTTGCTAGGAATGTTGCAGGTGTGTATGAATCTAAAACTAACAATGTAATGTCGCTAAAGAGAAGATAAGATGGTGAGATCGGCTAAGCTCATGCATCTCAGTTTTTTTTTTTAAAAAAAAGAAAACAAGTCAGATCAAATCAAATCAAACCAAATCAAATCGAATCTCTACAGATAATCAAATCTTTACAAAAGTTGGTTGAAATTACAAAGTCAAGCAAGTTCATCACTGCTATTTAGGTCCATATCCTCTTAATGTGGATCTCAGTCTTAAAGGAAATTGAGTTATTCAGATCTCTTATCTTAATGTACTGTTTCTTGTAATAACCCTAATCCAGCTTTTTTGACTTCCTCACTTGAAGTTGGCTTCTGTGACTATAAAGCCATGATTTTCTTTTATTGGTTCTATAAATGCAAACATGTCTATAGAAAAGGGAATGAAACCCTTCTAGTAAGAACAACTTGATCAGAGCCAGGACTTGAAAAAGCTATTAATCACTCAAAGTGATGTATCAGAACTGCTCTTGGAAGCTTGGGTTAGTGTAGTTCACTTGCTTAGCTGATCGAAATCACTCTTGAAGAAGGAAATGACTCAGGCGCGTTCAATGGCTTATGACTTAAAAGGATCTGGACTGAACAGTTCACTGCAATAAACATGTGATGTGAATTTTTGTTTTATTTTATGCACACTAATAAGTGTCTTTCCATTTGATCAGCTGTATATCTTCCAATAATCGTGATCAGTCTGTTCAGACTTTGTTAAGTTATCATATCTTTATAGATGTAAAACGACCATAAAATGACTGTCTAAGTTATTGGAGGCTATATCACTAATGTGAGCATCTTTCACAAGTCCCTGGTTGCACAAACATCAGCGCATGCATTCGACTTGTTGTGTTTCATGTCAATATTGCACAAAATGAAGTCATTTCAAGCTAGCAAATTATCTTGTCATTGCTGAATCATAAGTTATCCTCATGACCAGCTGGGCAGTGGCCATCTCTGTTTGGTCAGCACTAACAATGGCAAAGTTGTCTGTCGAGTGTCAATTAGAAACTCAAACTGTCGATTAACATACCATCCAAGGAAGCAGGAATGACCATCACGCGATATGACACAGATTCCAGAGAAGGAAAACCTTCAAGAGGCAGCTTGATGGGAAAAAATCATGGTGTCTATTCTAATCTAAATTGAACCTTTGCAGTGATTGATAGCTTTGTCTTCTAGCTGACTATTTAAATTTACTGCTGCTGATCACTCAGCTGCATTCATCGCACTAGTTACGACATGCTGTTTATGCATACAATCAGTTTACGCAGTCAACATGTCCCACTTCATCGCGAAACAAATCTCGCCCCCCTCAATCTCAATAGCCCTGACTTTCCCGGGCTCAAAACCGCCTAACTCCACCAGGCGACTGAAATTCACACTCTCGCCTGCCACCTGGCCGCCCTCTGGTGGCAGAACCACCGCAATGCCCTTCCAGAGCAGCGAATAGTGCACGAACTTTAGCCCTTTGACGGACGTCTTGAGCTCTGGTGACAGCGTGGCGAAGATGTGTGTGAAGCTGGCTTCCTTGTAGGGCCAGGCGGTATTCGAAGGCGAGTTTTCAGAATCAGCGGTGGTTATTGTAGGCTGGTCGACATGGGAGAGGTTCTCCTTGCACCAGTTCGTCACAGTTGTGCCGGTTGACGGCTCGAGGCAGAGGATCTTGGAAGCACTGGAGAAGGTAAGGCGAGAGGAGTATTCGTTCAAGAAAGCCTGAAGTGTATGTGATTGAGCCATACTGCCGATATGAATAGTTGAGTCAATGTGTGATATTATATGAGAGGTCTCCTTGTTGATTGTTGTCTTTGTTAGTCTTGTTTAGATGTTGTTTTTGCGTGCTATGCTGACTCCAGCTCCGACAGATATCCTTGGCGCTCTCGTCTCCGCATCGTCGGCTCATTTTCCATCCGCCCGGCTCTCGGGGACACCAACCATGGACATGACTCTCTGCGGAGACAACTCCTTTCCCGGTCGTGTTTCGTGATGAATGAACGTCCATCACAGCTAATACTCTCTGCTTCGAAAGCCTACACCTCGTGAGGCATTGAAACATCAGAGGCCCAATAAGGACATCGAGAAGGTCGCGGCAATAATATGATGACACCGCAAGTTGGCTGAACCTCTCGTCACATGCAAGCTCGGCTGTCGTCTTATTCCCAGGCTTGGAACTGCTATTGCCAACTCGAGCGCGGAGCTGAACAAGACCTCCAATCAAAGGTGAAGTGTATAGTGTAGTACCTTCGTACTACTTTCATATTCGCGTAGGTGGATTCTTTGAACGAAGCATCGCCTTTACGGTGCACACCTCCGTACCTCGGTCTACGTAAATGCATCGCTTGCATGCATAATGCAGTCGCATTCACAGGATCTACATGCTTACTACTCTTATAGTCATGTGCGCCGCGAGTCAATATTGAATAGAAGGACGCCTGAGATCACAGGACGCAGGTACGAAGCTTTCAATAGCTTCATAATCAAATCCCGTGCCGAGGCACTTTAATGACAACCGTTGCGAACGTTGCGCGAACACAGCGCTTGCGATACTAGCAAAACCTCCAAAAAACTACAAGTATGGTGGTGCAATCCTGCTTGATAATGGGAGTGTCTGCAGACTCCGACTGGCCTCCCTGAGGTGTTGTTGCAGGCAATCGCCAGGTCTCAATATCATCAACCCCTACGGCCCGACATTCGCTTTGCTCAGAGCGACCACCGCCCATCATGCTCAAATATCTCCCTTCGTTTCTAGTTCTTTTCGCTTTCTTTACTACATCCGGTACGACGCAGTTACTCAAACTGCCGCTCCTTTCGACCGCTTCAGACCCACCGCTTCCTCCGAATGTAGACCCATTCTATCAACCTCCTGCTGGCTTTGAAGATGAGGCGCCAGGTTCAATCCTCCGAAGTCGCCAAATCACAACAGCATACTTTGGATTGGTCATAAACACAGTACAATCCTGGCAATTGCTTTATCGCACTACGGCTGCCAATGGCTCTGCGATTGCCTCCGTCACGACCGTCTTCAAACCGCTCCTGGCGAAGAGAGACCGATTCGTATCTTTCCACACGGCTTATGATGGAGCCGCAAGGAGCGGCATTTGCGACCCAAGCTACGGCTACAGGTTCCTTGCGCCCCAGGCTAGTCTGATCTCTTCCGTTGAATTCCTGCTCTTGCAGGCCTTTGTTCTGGACGGGAACATTGTTTCATCGCCGGATTATGAGGGCCCCGACGCTGCCTTTGGCGCCGGAAGGGTCTCTGGAATGGGTGTGTTGGATAGTATGAAGGCAGTCGCCAACTTCAAGTCTACCCTTGGATTCAAAACAGACAACCCATCAGTCGTTGGATACGGATACAGTGGTGGTGCTATCGCAACAGGCTGGGCCGCTTCGCTTCAGCCTAAATATGCTCCTGGAATCAACATCAAGGGATGGGCTCACGGCGGTACACCCGCTAACCTTACCGGTACTGCTGTTCTCGTGGATGGCACACTTTTCAGTGGATTCCTTCCTCAGGCCCTGGCTGGACTGAGCGCGCCCAGTGCATACGCCGCCGAGCTCTTGCCAGTATATGACGAGATCCTTACGCCTTACGGTCAGACGGTTATCGACGTTGCAGAACAGATTTGCAGCATCCAAAACATTGTCACTTTCGCTTTCCAGTCGATTCAGTCGACCGATGTTCAGACACTCGGGGACCAAGTCTTCTACGACCCAACCATTTCTTCTGTATTGAACAGAAACCTCATGGGTCAAAACGAAGACGAAACCCCAAGCGTACCCGTATACATGTTCCATGCGCCCGACGACGAGATCATCCCGTACGCTAACGCCACCACGCTTCGTGACGACTGGTGTGGCTATGGCGCCGACGTGGAGTTCGTCACCATCGCCGCCGGAGGGCACGCAACTAGCGAAATTATCGGTTTCCCTGGAGCCTTCGCATTCGTGCAAGACGCTTTCGAGGGCAAGGTCGGCAAAGGTTGCTCAGAGAAGACCATTTTGGACGAAACACTGAACCCCTTGGCGCTTGGTCTTGACCTCGAGCCTATACTGGTCGGTCTCCTCAACGGCCTTGCGGTTGCGGGCAAGCAGGATGTGAACATCCTTGAGGATGTTTCGAACTTGAACAAGACTGTCGTGACCTCGAATGGCACGGTTGCTTGATGGTGAGAGGCTTTGTTGGACATGTTTAATTTCCATATGCATGTTGCATGTACGCATTCCCATTTACGGTTTCGGAAAACAGCAATCGTCAGAAGAATCATTTCATTGCCGAATTCTATTTCTTACCTGGTGTAATGAGACGACTTACCGCAGGATCATACTCATGACGAGACAAGCAATAGTTAGGTACCTGACTCTTCACGAATACAGTCTCTAGACCTGTCTTAATAAGCAATCTGACAATCGCCGTTTTGGCGAGGGCCTGTGCGTGTTTTGTGAAACGCATCAAAATTCGATGCTTCCGTAGCAAGGCAAGACATCGATGCTGTCATTGCCGAAGCCAATTTGGCACATCGATAAGGTTTCGCGGGATCCCAGGATTCAGACCTTATTTGTGCTTCCCCATGTATAGGATCAGCATGCTCTGACAGCATACCACGCTCGCGGCTCCGAAACCATGATCATCACCTTGGAAAGAGACCGCACAGTAAAGCTTTCCACGCTTGTATTGTCAATTTGTGACTCCACGGCAGTTACTTGACAGCCTCCGACATCTCTCCAGACTGGAGCAATGTGGGTTCGTCGCTGCAATCGGTCCTTGTACGGTGGTATAGATGTTGTTATCCGCCCGTCGCCGGCACATCATCTCTGACCTCTGACATCACATATCCGTAAACATATCAAACTCTGAACCCTTCAGCGAGTGACACCGAGTGAAAAGCAGCCGCGGATCCGGTGCAAAGAGTTTGATGCCAGTACATAGCGAGGCAAGTGCCTTTGTAAGCTCTGTGCGTGACCTCATTGCGAATGCTGCTCTGATTATCGTCTTTTGATGTTGCGGTATTTCCTTTCCTTTTCATCCTTCTTCATCCTGCAAACGGCTTGCTGTAGGCTTCCATCAGCTGCCACCCAACATGAATCCCAACAATCATCAAACCGGCCGAGAAGAGGTGGAGAGTCTTCCACCAGATGATGTCGACTTGGAAACGGGGAACACTGGGGTGAATAACCGAGGTATGCACACTACTCTTGAGTGAATTGAGGCTCATCCGGCTGATTCACTTGCGGCAGGCCAGGATCCCGATACGAGACAGTCATCGAAGACGAGCGATGAGCCCGAGAAGCAGCAAGATGTGGAAATCGTAGAGTGGGATGGTCCCAATGACCCGGAAAACCCGTAAGACGAACGATACTGTACATTGGAAACTACCATGCTGACGCTCCCTAGTTTCAACTGGTCAGTAAAGCGTAAATGGATTATCACCATCACGACATGCTTTATGTGAGTTGACCGCCCCCTCGAATCTAACAGTTCGGTTGCTGACTCTCCTCAGCTCCATCTTGACTGGTCTTCCCGCTGGCGCGTACGGTTCTGGAAATGTTCAAATGGAGGCAGAGTTTGGCATAAGCCAGGAGAACTTCCCATGGCTATACTGGGCGACCGCTTCCTGGAACGTGGGAGCTGCTGTTTGGCCGCTGCTCTTCGTGCCACTCACCGAGAACACCGGCCGCATGCCCGGATACTTCGCGAGCTACATCCTCTTCCTCATCTGGCTCATCCCCTCAGCTACCGCGCCCAACTTCGCAACCTTGATCGTTACCCGTTTCTTCGGTGGAGGCGCGAGCTCTGTCAGTATCAATATTGTGGGCGGCACAATCACCGATATCTGGCGGGGAGAGAAGGACCGCAGCATCCCTATGTCCATCTTCGGAATGACCAGTGTCATCGGCATTGCTCTTGGTCCGTTTGTCGGCGGTGCCGCCCAGACGCACCTCAACTGGCGATGGATTTACTGGGTGCAGTTGATTTCTGATGCTGCACTCCTGCCAGTCTTCTGGTTCATCCTGAAAGAGACTCGAGGCGATGTCATCCTCGCTCGCAAAGCGAAGCAGCTGCGCAAGCAAGGCCGAAATGCTTATGCCAAGTCAGAACTCAACAAGGCCAATGTCATTGAGATGCTCAAGATTTCTTTCAAGCGACCGACGAAGATGTTGGTCACGGAGTTTGTTGTCATCTCGTTCACTCTTTGGGTCAGCTTTGCCTGGGGCATTCTGTTCTTGTTCCAGAGCAGTGTTACTCAGGTCTTCACATCGCTGTATGGTTTCGGCACATTCCAAACAAACCTGGTCCAACTCGCTCTGTCTGCTGGTGCTGTCGTTGGAACGATTATCAACCCGGTGCAAGACATTCTATACTTGCGGTCGTCCAGGAACAACAAAGAAAGGCCAGGCAAGCCGGTACCTGAGGCTCGCCTGTACTTCGCAGTACCCGGATCCCTCATCTTCACGGCTGGGTTGTTTTGGTACGGATGGTCTTCGTATCCTGACGTCCACTGGATCGTACCAACCCTCGGCATTGGATGCGTGGGCTTGGGCATCTACGAGATCTACATGGCCGTCGTCAACTACCTCGCCGACGCCTACGAGAAATACGCAGCCTCCGCCCTCTCTGCAGCATCTCTGGGCCGCAACACTTTCGGCGCATTCCTGCCGCTCGCTTCGCAAGCGCTTTACACCAACCTTGGTTTTCAGTGGGCTTCCAGTCTGCTCGGATTCATTGGCCTCGCATTGAGTGTGGTTCCTGTCATCCTTTTGCTCAAAGGTCCCGATATTCGTGCTCGTTCGCCTTTCATGTCCGAGAGCACGTATGACGAAGAGGAGGCGGAGAATCGTCGCAACAGCACCGCAAGTTCGAAGGCGCAGAGGAAGAACTCGAGTGGGTCTGGACCGAGGTGGAGCTCGGTCAGGAAGTCGCAGGGTGTTCCGGGTCCTGCGGGCCAGGCGGTTGCAGCTAATCCTGCTGTGTAGGACACCAAGTATGTAAGAAGCAAAGTGCGTGGTTAGGCATATCATCAGCAATAAATTAGAAAGTAGAATACAAAATAGTCCTCCATTTCAATACTCCGAGATACACCTGGAAAAGCTAGTGAAGGTTCGCTCATCAAACGCCAACACCTTCTCGTGCATCTGGACCGTGAGATTCTGCCTCTCCATCCCGTCTCGATGCTCTCCAAAAGCGCCGTAGCCGTGGCTTGCTTCCTTCGCTGATCGCGTGCGCTGCTTTTTCTGTCTGTCTCAAAGTGTGTCGTCTCTTGAGCAACTGGAACGGCGTTTCGAGGGCTTGGCCGTCACCAAGCTGTCGACCAGCGCCGTACTTCAGCCCGTTCCCTTCTTCTTTCGTTTTGTTTCGGACCCATACAAAACTGAAGAAGCAAATGAGTAGCAGGACGGTGATTGGTGCCGTGAAAGCCCAGTATATCCAAAAGCGATCACTGACGACTTTGTTGCCAGGTGCGGCGTGCCAGTCAAACATGCCCATTGAGAAAAGCGCCTGTCAACAACAACTTAGATCCGCAAGCTGGTGAAATTTAGAGGATGACGGACTTACCGACATGAAAGTGCCCGGGAGGAATACGGCACTCACAATCCCAAGGGCCTTCATTGCAGTACTGTCAGCTTTGGCTCGATCCGCCAAAGCATTTGAGCTCTCCGCCAGCCCGTGGCTTAGTTTGTTGTCGCGCTGTTGAAGCATCGTGTACACCTGTGAAGCGTCTCAGCAAATGTACCGATGCACACGCTATCTACATCCAACATACCAAATCAGCCAAAAGTTGAGAGTGCTGCTTCTGATAGGCCACTACGCTCGCCAGCGAATCTGCATGTTCGCACAGCATTGTAATGTTCTCCTCAAGCTGACTGTGGACGTCCTGGGTGTCTTTCGGGTTGGCCTCATTCGCTTTTCGTGCGCACTGGCGTATGCGATGCATCATGGAAGCTAAGCCGCTGATTCGCATTTCTAGAAATGCTAGCTTCGACATTGCCGATGTAAGCTTTCTGATCAGATCATCAAATTCGATCTTGCTCAGGATACTGTCCGATCCCAAATCACCCAACGTCATCTTGGTTTCAACCATGACCAATGACTCGCCCCACTTACGGAGCTCAGTACCATCGCGCGCAATGATGGCCTCTATTAAGATGAGAGGAATTTGCAGAGGATGGTGCATGCTGTCGAATCGGGCTTGATGGCGTTGCAAAAAAGCGTAGTCAGATTCCACGAAGCCCACGACCAGGCCACTCGCAGTCGAGTGTTGTTTGTTCCAGCCCAGGCTCATTGCCCAATTTTCCCTTGTTTTCCGGTTTGACACTGGAGCTCGAATAATGATGCCTAACAGCAATTAACGGAGACAACAAATCTGATCCAAGAACCTACTTACCCTCGGACAAAGTCTCATGGGTTGATGTCCAAGTCTCGACCCTGGGGATAGGCTGTTCAAGTGCAGCCGCCATACCGGAAGGTATACTTAGACGCTCTACTAGCTGCAGATATGTATCTTCAGCAACAGGTACAGTCAAGTCGCTTTGCGCGTTGTCGTCACCGGAATCCACAAAGCTGATCTGTTAGTGTTGAGGCATTAATTGGCTCGCACAATCCACTTACATTAACTTCGTTTGGAAGCTTCTGTCATCTCGGTCATGCAGGGGTTCGGAATTCTGTGACAGTCAATACAGCAGTAAAGCGTCTAGTAGTGAGCATCACCTTCGTGGAAACCCAGGGAATGAGCTCCTCCGCCTTGTAAGACCTCCCAGTATGGAGATCAATTCCTGTGGCTTGCATCGGGGTATCCTTTGTCAGAGATATCGGTCTCAGTTCTATGATCTAATACTCGTGGCTTGTATCTTACCTGCAAGACATTTGTGATGACTTTGACCTGAGCGGGCAGCTGCTCGGACAAAATACGTTGCAGCACTTCTTTGGTCCATATTTTTGGAGTGTCTGGTGAAATTAGGGAATTTTTAGAGGTTGCTCTTCTAAGACCCGCTTCAAGTGTTGCCCGGCTTTTGGCTCGGAGCTGTCGTTCCTCCTGTCGATTTGTCATGTGACTGAGGATTGAGGTCATCAATGAAAGATCAACCTGTGTCTTTTCTAAGAGGGATGATAGGTTCTCCAACTTGGGCCGGAGCCAGATAAGGCGAGCCTTGAATCTAAACTCATATTCTCCAGGACCCTCATGTTCTCTTGGACGAGGTTGCCAAATCCGTTCGACAGTCTGAGCGACGTCTTGAAGATTGTCATGCGACCGCCTCAAAATCGTGAGAATGTCATCTTTTGAATTTGTATTGGGCTTGTAAATGCTGATAAAGTCGCCCAGGCTCGAAAGCGTCGTGGAAATCAACTTAAGCCTAGAAGATACCTGGCGTGCCTCTGTGGGATCTCTAGTGGAGTGCTCAGAGACACGCAAGATCCCCAAGGCCTTATTGCATATTGCGACGGCGGACGCGATTGTTTCAGCTGCAGTCAGAGCGTCCACGTCGGACATGTTGTGAAGCTTTGGTGAGTGTGGCTTTGGCGAACAAAGCTTCCGTATGATGTTTCGCGGTGTACAACCAAGGTGTCTTCGTCAGCAGAGGTGCCCTTACCTGGATGTAGAGAGTTCAAACCATGCCGCCAGATTGGTTGAGATATATGCAGATTGCGAAGGCTACCAGTGCCAGCTGGCAACAGTCTGCATAACGATGTCACGGCGGGCGTGATTCGCGCATGCGGTAAGTGGCTCACCTCGCTTAGGTATGTGCGGCTGGTATCATGCACAATTTCACATCGATAGCAATCCCACAAGCCATGTTCGCAGGCTGTTCACTTGTATTGAAGCATGACAAACTGCCCATTGGCGGCATTCGAACGAGAGCTGAGATCTATATCGAGCACTTACCTCAAAACCCAAGTGCTCGACAAGAATGACTGTATGGGACGAATCAATACACTGCCCAGCAACGGTGCATCTCATGGTACACAAGAATGGGAGCTGAGGAGCGGTAGAGGTAGGAGGTAGTCTAATCAGACGTGAGGAATCTACTGCGTGACGGCCCACATTTCGCCTATCGGCGCAGATCGGCAATCCATCCTCAAGCTTGTTCCGACTTCGCTCGGTGAGGCAGCATTGGCACGTCCAGTTGACATAACCAAATCCAAAGCATTCCCCAGAGATATGTCCAACCTACTTCCACACCGCACGAGGGGCCCCAATGCACGTCTTGCGGTACTTTTGTTTGCACATCACCCACAACCTTGACTAAGGCCTCGCGTAGAACCGGGTCAACGACCACGCAAGGACGAGAATGGCTGTCGCTCTATGCGTGCTTTGACGGAGGGATCGTCATGCCAAACTTGACAAGCATTGCTGCGCCTGCATCTAACGATCAGACTTTTACATAATGCTTGGCCAACAGCCCCAAGCGGTAGCAAAGTAAACCGACTTTATCGCCTTGGCCCTCGACAATCGCAACTCATGCACCAAACCATCATGCTGGGCAGATAACGGCATGTACGTAACGCCATCAGATTCTTTCCACCGTGGTGGATCGGGACCACGTTGTTCGTCGTTCGATACCCAAGACTTGCACGGATCACAACCACCCTCAATGGTATATAAAGGTTTGCTGTGAAGGATGTCGGAAGGAAGATCAAGCATCGCTCATCTCTTCCTTCTCACATCATGGCATCACCTCGCACGATTCTCTCGTCCATGGCCGCTCTCGCGGTGGCACCTCTGGCTTCTTCCTTCCCTCACATGATCCGTTCGGATGTGTCTTCGCCTGTCAATGCCAGCCTTCCTAATGTCACCATCTTCGCTACTGGTGGTACAATCGCCAGCCAGGGCGGTTCCAACACTCAGACTATTGGTTACTCGGTCGGCCTCGGCGTTGAGGCTCTCATTGATGCGGTGCCAGAGATCCTTAACATCTCCAACATCAATGGTTACCAAGTCTCCAACGTTGACAGCGGTTCCGTCAATGCATCGATTCTGCTCGATCTCGCATCCCAGGTCAACACCGAGCTCGCCAAGTCCGAGACCGACGGCGTTGTCATCACTCACGGTACCGACACTCTCGAAGAGACCTGCTTCTTCCTCGACCTTGTCGTCAACTCTTCCAAGCCCGTCGTATGCGCCGGCGCCATGCGTCCCGCCACGGCCTTGAGCGCCGACGGCCCTCTCAACCTGCTCCAGGCCGTCACTCTGGCTTCCTCGCCCAATGCCCGCGACCGCGGTGCCATGATCGTGCTCAACGACCGCATCGGCAGCGCCTTCTACACGACCAAGAACAACGCCAACACCCTGGACACCTTCTCCAGCACCGAGATGGGCCAGCTCGGCACCCTCATCAACCAGGTCCCCTACTTCTACTTCAGCCCCGCGCAGCCCATGGGCAAGACTCACTTCAAGCTGGGCAACGCCACCGACCTCCCTCAGGTCGACGTCATCTACGCATACCAGGACATGGACCCGCAGATGTTCGAATCCGCCGTCATCGCCGGCGCCGAGGGAATCGTCTGGGCCGGTCTTGGATCTGGCGGTATCTCCACGGACGCCGAGGAGGCTGCCTCGTCCGTCTACAACGCTACCGGTATTCCTTTCGTTGCTAGCCACCGCAGCGCGGACGGATTCGTGCCTCCGGGAAGCCAGGATTTCGTCATTGCCGGTGGCTTCTACAACCCGCAGAAGGCGAGGATTCTGTTGCAGCTCGCTATCAATGAGGGCTACGACAACGAGAAGATCAAGGACGTCTTCGCTATGAGCTACCCTTCGCCCGGCTCGTACTGATTGTAGAGCTCTTAAAAGTCTTGGGGGATGTTCGATAATGTTTTCAAGTATTTTATAGTAAATGAGTAAATGATCATGTTCGATTCTTGACCTGTCTCTCCACAATCACAAGGATCTAAGTGATACCGCGACGAACACCTTGTTAGTAGTCGCACCTCCAATGCCTGGCTCAAACGACCCGAGACTTCCGACACTGTGTCGTGCCAGATGGTACCTTGCCCGCCGGCTAGATCAGGTGCTCGCCAATACGAACCTTGCCGCAGATGAAGCAACTCATCAAGGTGGGCGATCGAAAGCGACCGCGAAGAGTGGCCATGAGATCTGACTCGACAAATTTGTGCCATCTTGCCTTTTTTCGTGTTGATCTCATGGCTCGATGACACAAAAAATTCTTGTTCTCCGTAACGAATCCATTCGTATGTGTACTCATAAGTCGTATATGCCACCTCGCTATGCCCAAACCCAATAAAACGATATCAAACCATACCAAGTCAAGAACCAAAAGAAAAGACCCGAGAGGAAAAAGAGAGAAAGTCATGCTCAATCCGCCTCCCTAACAACC
Organism: Cladosporium sp. IMV 00045; assembly: GCA_001931905.2. Taxonomy (NCBI): domain Eukaryota; kingdom Fungi; phylum Ascomycota; class Dothideomycetes; order Cladosporiales; family Cladosporiaceae; genus Cladosporium; species Cladosporium sp. IMV 00045. The sequence continues at coordinate 2,478 of MSJI02000778.1, read as the reverse complement.
AACATGCGATCCCGATGTTTGATCGTAACATCATTCCTGCCCACAACCAACGCCTCACTCAAATTCGACGACGGGCCTCTGACATGCTGCGGAAGCTGTCCATCCACATCCTGTGCTGAAAGCCGTCTCGCGGGCGAGTGCTCCTCACTACTCAGCGTCTCTGGCGAAGAAAAAGTGACTTTCTTCGCCGTGCTTCGAACTGGCTCTTCTTCCGTGCGTTGAGATCTGGAAACTGAAGGCGACGTGTGCAGACCGCGGCTGAAAAGTTCGCACGGTTCGCTTGAGCTCAATGTGTCCATGAGGGCGCGGCGGGTGGATTTTGTGGGTGTCGAGCGGCGGGTTTTGCGGGTTTCGCTTGGAGTGGGTGAAGGGGGGAGGTGAGGGTCGATTTGTTGTGCTGGTGGGTTGTTGGAGGCGCTGGATCGGGTTTTGGATTGGAGAGGGAGGTGGGTTGAGGCTTGGTCGTAGACTGGGGATGGCGACGTTGTTTGTGATGGCGTGGTGGATGTGGCCATTTTGGTCGTCTGATGTTGCGGGCAGGTCCTAATGCCTGGTCGACTTTGTGGAAGGGTGTAAGATTGGTGACTGTGCAGTGTGACACCACCCAGCGACTCGGTTTCCTTGTCGATGCAAGACCAGCTCGGCAATCAGTAAGTCGAGTGCACTCCCAGGTGGACGAGCTCCAATAGAGAATCTGAAGAACAGTGTTGATGGTAAAGAAACGAATCCAACGGTCTTGCTCACACCGAACTCGTCGCAGAGTTCTCAAAACGCAACAAATCCCTCAACCGAAAACCAATCGTAGCGTCCTCGCAATGCCCAAATTTCTTATGGGTCCGGTCAAGTCCTCAAACCAAAAGTCATCAAACGCACTCAAACGGAGCAGTCAGCAAGCAAGTATTGTCGTCCTTGAGAAAGAGCTGGCGAGGAGTTTGAGTCGATATCACAATTTTCCGCTGAGCACCTGAATTAGGGCGGCGGGTGTTGAAGGGTCGAAGGGTCGAGAAGGCGGCGGACGAAACAGCCTAGCGTTGTGCGATCGACCGATGTGATGAAGCTTTATATGCGAGGAGATGTGACGGCGCTGAGGCCCGGCTCCGGAGGCCGCTGGCTGGTGGGTAGGGGACTTGGGCTTGTAGTTTCCAATGTTGGTTAATTGATGATTGTGGTTTTTGAATATTGTGAGGGAAATGTGAGGAATTGCTTGTGATAGGTTGGATGCTAAATTATTATACAGGATTGATGATCAAATGCTCGCTTTTCTTTCTTCAACATATAATTCCCACATAATCGTACACAACCCAATCCACGATGCAGCCAAAAAGAATCCATATCTTACAAACGCCCTCCCTTCGTGAAAGCGTTCCTTCTCAACATATAAATACAAAACTACATCAGAACGCTCAATTCTCTAAATCAGAGCCATACCCTTAAACATACCCTCCCTAACCTCTCTAACAACATCCTTTCTATCACCACGCCCAACAAGAACAATACCGCGTCCTCTACGACCCATGCGACCCACACGCCCAAGACGATGAATGAAATCGATCGAAGTGTGCGGCACCGTGTAGAGAATCACAGTCTTGGCGGACGTAGTGTCAATTCCGCGCGAGGCAATATCGGTCGTCACCAGGACCTTGACGCCACGCAGACGGCGCGCTGAGGAGTCGCTTTTCTTGGCGTCTTCTTTCTGCTGCTTCTCGATATGCGCAGCGGTGGAGGTGCCGGTGAAAGCGGCGAGAGTCGCGGTCGAAAGGCGGTCGGTGCTGTCGCGCGAGAGGGCGGTGGCGTCGACGCCCTTGGTTTGGAGGTAAGTGGCCAGTTCGTCGGCTTTCTCGCGCTCGTTGACGAAGACGATGATGCGCTTTTCAGCTCCGGGAGCGGCGTGTTCGTCGGTTTCTTTGCCGAGGTCCCAGATTACTTGCGCGCAGGTGAGGTCGCGGTTGCCTTGGTAGGGGATCTTGTCGATGTCCACGACGCTGAGCTGGACGCGGCGAGGGATAGCGTGGAGGTTGGGCGTGGTAAGGCGACGGATCGACGGGTAGCGCTTGTGGAGGTAGGTGTCGAGCGAACGGGGGATGGTGGCAGAGCAGAGGATGAGCTGTTGCAGAGATGGGGTGGCGCGGTCGATGATGGAGGATGTGAGAGGGGAGAATGATCGGTCGAGTAGGGAATCCGCTTCATCGATTACGAGATGAGAAACGCGCGAGAGGACGTTGGGGTCGGACTCCGTGATGCTGTTGAGAAGATGGGGAGTGCTGATTACGACGTCGATGCCTTGAGGGGAAAAGAGGCGGTTGCGGATGACTGTGCTGGTGTAGTTCGCGCTGATCATGGCCGCGCGGAACTTGACAGTGTGTGAGAGTGATTTGAGAAGTGCGCCAACTTGGGAGACCAGCTCGGCGGTTGGCACAAGGATGATGGCTCGTGGGCGGCCAGTGGTGTGGTGTGGTTCATCGACATCTGGCGAAGGGA
>MSJI02000777.1:0-55388 GCA_001931905.2 Cladosporium sp. IMV 00045 | reverse complement strand
AGAGCTAATAATCTATACAGTAAACGTAGACGTCGATTGGATGGATCCGACGTACTCAAAGAACCTCTTGATCAAGCCAAATGATCAGACCAGGTAAGTTGAAGGACAAATCGATGGCTTTTGAACAACACTGAAGAAAATCTCAAGCAACAATCTTTGGGTCAATGAGCAAATGTCCCACCCTGAGAACAAGGAGATGGTGTTGCAAGTCTGCAAGGAGCTCAAATCCGAAGGCTGGAAGGCCGCCTACACGCGAATTGTGAGAAAGTCCTCTAGGAGCCGTAGCATTTGGCCGCATTGCTGACAAGTCCTCATGGTAGGCCGTCAATATGTGCAAGAACAACATCGACAACATCAAGGGTCGTGTTCTGCTCCAGGTTTACCCGAACGAGGCATACGACACTCAAGCGGTTCTGGACTCCGCCCGCGCATACGCCAAGGAGTTCGAAAGAGTCGGCATTCCGCAGAGTCGTTACTGCATCAAGATTCCGTCCACGGGACCAGCTCTAAATGCTGTCCCTCAGCTGAAGAACGAAGGCATCGCAACCCTTGGCACTGCGCTCTTTGGTCTGCCGCAAGCCATTGCAGCTAGCCAGGCAGGCTGCTTGTACATCAGCCCATACTTCAATGAAGTGAAGGCTCACGACGATCGCAAGCTTTGGCCCAATGTTGAGGACCCAGCGACTCAGCACACCATGTCTGCACGCACGATGCAGATCCTGGAGACTTATGCGCGCTTGTACAAGGAGACTGGCAAGGAGCAGCCGTTGCTGAAGCAAGCCAGGTGCGTAAAGAAATGTCGTAATCGCTGGAACTTCTGCTAACTCCCGTAAAGCTTCATCACAGCAAAGGAAGCCATGGCAGCAGGCGAGCATGGCTGCCACAGCGCAACCATCTCACCCCAGGTCCTCGACGAGCTTGCGGGGCTCTACTATGACGGAAGCAAGCAGCCAGGCGAAGGCAAGCCCAAGCCGGCTCACGTCTACGCTGGATACGAGACTCCAGCACGACTTCTGGAAGTCTCCAAGATCGACCCCCTCCAGGCAGCTGCAATTGATGCCAAGCTCGCTGACACGAACATCGACTATCTCGCGAACAACGGAGAGGAGCTGCAGAAGGCGATCAAAGCCGATCCTGTCACCTCGCAGAGGCTTGATGATGCTCTCACTCTATTCACCGGTGGACTGCTGGAGAGCAAGGCTAAGATCGAGGGTTGGTTCCAGGAGGTTTGAGAGCCGAGAGGATTTGACAGCGACGTGATAGATATTTGCTTCTATACAGATGAATCGGACATTCATTCTCTGCGACTGGCCATCTGCTCCTTTGAACTCCTGCTCAGTGAGGCCGTCAGAATTGATATTGTCGTAAGTCTAGGTGTGTGCTATCGTAGGTCTGATACTGCATAAATGCTTGGTGATCTTGTTGATTGCGCTGCTGCGGCCAGGCGGCTGCGTTCGTTGCTTGGTGTTGATATGATCCGGGATGTATTGGATGTTGCTCGGGAAGAATTGGGAAATCCTGAATCTGAGACGCCGGTAATGGCAAAGCTGTTTGCTGTGAAGAATGCGGATCTAATTGATGTATATGTTGTGATACAACCTGGAAAGAATCTCCTGGTTGGGCGGAACTCATCGGCATCGACGTGAGGCCAAGAGTCATGTCCGGCAGGGACACCAGAGGGTCGCCATAGGCCGGGTTCATGGACGATTGCGTACCAGAATAACCGGTAGTATTGTTAACGTCTAGTCCGTAAGCAGTTGGCTCGCGAGTAGTTGGAAGTTCGCCTGGCGCTACCGCAGGCGCTTGCTGTGGTGGAGTGTCGAGGCATCGTCGCCATTGGTTTAACTCGGCAAGAAGAGAGTCCTTTTCAGATTTGAGAACGTCGATGGTCTTTTGGAGCTCTTCTAGTTTTGCTTGCTGTAGCTCGTGGTGCTTCAGGCTTTCATCCACAATGGTATGCTTGGATAGTTTGCTCTCCTTGACAGTAGCCAGGTTGGGTAGAAATCGAGCGAGCGACTTGATGTGATCTTAGCAAGGCGATAAGCTATACACGATATGATGGCTTACCAGTAGGCTGTCACTAAATGCCTCTCGCCGGCTCTTCTCAAACACACGGTGCTTAGCTCTGTCGTCCTCAGTCCACACGCGTACACGCTTCTTGTGATGGCTCCTGTTGCGGCCGCTGTCGTTTTCGGGGGAGATTTCTGACGGTGGGCTATCCATCTTCGCTATCCTGATGAGGTCGAATCAAGCAATGGCCGCAGAGGTGGCATCGGAATCTGACGGTACTGCATGAGGCTTGCGGTAAGAGAGGAGTGTGGCCTCGGGATCTGGAGTCGTAATGGATGGGTGCGGGGAAACCCTATAAATACCCCTAATCACATGCTCTCGGAGGTGAGATCAAGGTCTACCAGCGCCCTGCTTGAAAGACTCTCAAGCACAGGAATGTCAAGAGTGATTCTTTGCGGTTGCTTCGATCCGTTTTTGAACAGTCTCGAGCATTGTTGGCGATTGGCCTACGAAACATGCCTGGGGCTCACCTAGGTCCAAGTTTACTTTCGCCAGGTCAAGGATGCTAAGAGCATTCCGTTCAGCATTATCTGCTCAAATTACCGACTCCAACATGTCATTGATAACACTCGGTTCATGCTTTCGTGGCTTTGCTTGGTTTCTCAGCTCAATATCGTGCAACCTCAGGTCAATGTAAAAGGATCTCAGCTTCCATGCGTTGTGTGGTATTTGTTGTGAAGATAGTCGAACGGCTCCGCTTTTCCGATATTTCTTTTCTGCGGTACCGAAGCAATTGGCTGCACCGCAGATTGGACGCAGCGTTGTGTTGATGTTCTCGTCGATCTGGCGCCTTCATGTCACAGATCGCCATCACCTTAGGGTTGGGGTAAGATTGCCACGTTGTGGGAGATTGACATAGCAATATAATTTGTTGAGATCAAACCTCTTACAAGAAAATAAAGTTCGCTTCCATGGCTTAGTGGTACAGCGTGTCACTCGTAAATCGGTATGACAAGATCCCTGGTTCGATTCCGGGTGGGAGCAGTGATTTTTACGGTTTTTTGGGATCTTCTAGGGCCTAAAATGACCGAGATATGAACATCTCGCCTTTGCGTAAGCTTCTTGTAGAGTTGCTTTTTGGTTTCGCAAGTAGTTGAACAAGTAGTAGGCACGTTTAATAGCGACACTCGATAGCGTCATCACGCGCCAGCGGCGTTAGCGATTGAACAGGAATTGGTGGAGATATGGATTGTTCAATCGTGAGCATTCCCAATGTGTGACATGCAAATTTAAGATTTCACTTTGTCTTCATTTCATCTTGTATTTGTTGAGATGACGGATAGCTTTTCTTTCACAACTATTCGCATTGTTACAACGGTGGAAGCATTTGACCATGGTAAAGCCAAAGCGACGCCTCGAAGGCGGGTCAACCACCCAAACATTCAGATCAACTACTGTCTGACCCAAAATCGTTCCCAGAACCGCTGAAGCGGAACCACAATTCGCATACTAATAACGCCGCATCACGTATAGCGACTTTAAAGAATATAAGCTTATTATCTAGAATGAGAGGCTAGCACATAGTAAGGACCCGCGGATATCGAACCGTAAGACCTCTATATAGCCGCGGAGCGGGGTTGATGGGGAGCTACATTTGACTACGGAATCATTCACGGTGTGTTCAAATGCTTGGATGGTATGTTCGTTCGATTGAGTCAGCACTAAAATACTGTTGTAACAATTGCAATTACCGATATCAGTCTAGTTGACCGACATGTCTCTACGATCAGTACCATTTGCAAGATCAAGCACGTTCTTCCCAAGAGCACTTCCCAAATCTGGACCGATTCTCCTTCAACGAACTTTCAAATCATCATCAACAACAACAAGAGATGCCTCTGCAGATATCTCCATAACCGACCGCCTGAGCATGAAAGGCAAAACCGTCCTAGTCACTGGTGGCGGACGAGGCATCGGTTTCGCCATATGCAAAGCCATCGCCCAGCTCGGAGGCAACATAGCCGTTCTAGATGCCCTCGCAGAGCCCGCGCAAGCATTTCACTCTCTCCGCACCGAACACAAAATCAACACATTCTACGAACGCGTCGACGTAACCGTCCAATCCTCCCTGGAAGCCGGCTTCGACGGCATCATCCAACAAGCAGGCAGCATCCAAGGTTGTGTTACAGCAGCCGGCATCGCCATCGACAAGCCATTCTGCGACCATACTTGGGAAGAATGCAAGCGAGTCCTAGACGTTAACGTGCTGGGAACCTTCTGGGCAGCCAAACTCGCCGCGGACCATATGATATTGCGAGAGAAAGGCGGCAGCATCGTCATGATCGCTTCCGTTGCTGCGCAAGGCGTCAAACTTCCCATCCAGAATCTCGCGATCTATAACATGTCCAAAGCAGCTGTCAAAGGGCTCGTTGGTCCGCTTGCTGTCGAGCTTGGGCATACTGGAGTGCGAGTGAATAGTATTTCGCCTGGCGTGATCGATACTCCAATGACCCAGGGTTTGCGCACGACGTACCCTAAGCTGGTCGACATGTTCCATAACGCTCCTCCAGTCAAGCGGATTGGACAGACATCGGATCTGACGCCTTTGGTTGCATACCTACTCAGTGATGCTAGCACTTTCACAACGGGCTCCGACTTCCCTGTCACTGGTGGCTTGCATGCTGGAGTCAGCCCGGAGTGGCTTGAACGGCCATAATATCCACGTGAAGAGGGAGTTTCTCGTATCTTCTGAGAAAAAGAATATCAGAATTGAGTTGAAATCGTTTCGCATTAGCTTTGAGTTACAGTAATGACCCGCTAGAAAACAACATTGTGCGAAAAAGAAGAAAGGCAGATCCACCCAAGACCAAATCAACAGCAGCAACAGCAATCGTCGCATAGGAAGCAGCAACACATCACAGCCAAGCAAGACATCAAGCAGCCTTTGTCACTGCTGTTGTCTTCTTGCTGGGGAGGCGGTTGTTGGGGAGGTGGCTGCCCGTAGCCCATTTGTTGTGGCGGGTAACCGTAGCCTCAGCCGTAGGCATCTGGCGGTGGAGGTGGATATCCTCCTCTGGAAAAGGATGTCGTGTTAGCGAAGGTATATGAAAAGTGATCATACCTGGGAAACTTACTGTGGGGGCGGGTACTGCGGTTGTCCATATGGGTCGGACATGGTTGTGGCTTTTGACAGTGGTCGGCAAGTTCCTACGTTTCTCTCGCGGAGGTTGGTGTTCGGATTCGCTAATACTAAAATCAGTAAATATTCAGTATGAGATGTGTCTCATGAAGGGGAACAATGCCGCCCTGATGGTCAGATGTCACTCACAATGGTGATTGGTATCAGTCACTCAAGAGTTGACAGGTAGGGACTGCAAAGGATCAAATCTCATCAAGAATCCTGCTCACCAAGTTATATAAACCAACCTAAACGACACAGACCAGCCAAGGCCTACCCATCCTGAAACCCTACAGATACTTTCATGTAGCTAGCTGTGGCTGAGGCGACTGCCTGCATCCCAGGCGAGCCGATACCCGTGAACGATAGCAAAACGCGAGGGAGTCAGGAACAATTTGCGAGCCCGGATTGCGGTGATTGGAGCTCGGTCCGCCAGGTGATGTGGGTTTCTGCGAGGGCCTGTCGGCGCTTGATGACTTGGTCAGGCGGTACTGGCTTCTCGTCGTGCTTGGGACTGCAAGGTGGTCTTGGAGTCGCTTTGAGGAGAAGTTGCTGCACGTAGGGCGTAGGGAATGCTTTTGGCGCTGGTCAGATCGTTTGACTGCAAACATCTACATCCCTCTGATCGCCTCATTAACGCCTTCTTTCAGTCAAAGAATATCTTGCAATCATTCTAAAGACCAGCCCTGCCAAGCATATTGATCTTTCGAATCTCGGCAGAGATGCACCAACACGTGTATAGCCCAGTAAGGCTGTAGCTAATAAATTAGTCTCACGTCGGTGCGCCTCCCTCCAAATCTTCCGATTGGTCTGGAGTACGACAGACATACAGCAACGTCTCGGCCCTGCTGGCTCAAGCTTGGAAAAGGATGGCAGTGCGAGCGGTGATGCTGCTAGTCACGCATTTTGTTCAGATCAAGGGATAGCAAAAGATGATCAACGTGGCTAAACGAGAACCCTTGCCGTCTAAGCCACATCAACGCGTTATCCTTACGAACTAAATGAAAGCCAAATGCGTGTCACGCGAGTCTCCCAATCCCATGAGTTGCTCGATGAGCATGTGATTATTGTTCGGTGATGGGACAGCAAGCCTTGCTTTCCCAAGCAATATTTAAGCGCCGCAATGAGCCGCAATGAGCTACGAAAGGTTCTGGCGAAAATGTTGGAGGGTATGTGACTGATACAAATTGCGGAAAAAGACTGAGATATAGCAGGCGACAAGGGATAGGATTTGTTTCGGGGCGGTTTCCTCCACAGCAAGGTTGCCCCACGAACGTCGAAACCAAGGCGCAAAGTAATGTACTGCTTTCCTCGAGACGATTGACCAAGAAGGCATAAAGTCCACAGGTTTGCTTGACAAAGCAAAAGCTCCTCCTGGCATGAAGACGGCGGTCCAAGTCTTGATGCCGATAAGGCATTCGGCCCTTTACATCTTGAAGCGACCGAACTCTTTGTACATGCCCTTCCCCATGCCTTGGGGACATTGCCGACTGCATCGACCCATCTATTGCAGAGAAGCAAGAAAAGCCGCGGTTATCCAGTAGACCGATCGAGAGCGATTGAGAGAGAACGTATAAGTCGGACCAGAAGCTTGCCTCAAGAAGCTTACACACTGTCGTTCTCAAGCTTTCTCGATTTCACAAATTTGTCTTTTTCGCTCCCAATTCCCTCTCGATTCTTAGAAATCGTATCTTGACCAATTCCTCCATTTTGCATCTCGCGATGTTCCCCCAAAAAGTTTGCGCCTTGACTCCTCGCTTAAACAGAAATCGATGTAGTGTTTTTGTATCCTTTGCGTGGCGGTAATCTCTCATCTATCGCGTAGTCGTCTTGAGGATCTCGCGCTCGGCAGGATTGTACCTGAAACACTCATGGTCAGCACATCCCAAGCAAAACAAAACAAAATCAGCGCCCACATACCTAAGCAGCTTCTCAATCAAATCCACATGCGTGAGCAGCATGCGACGGCAGCAGTAGCGGGTGAGTCCCAGGTCGTCGAGCGCTTGTCTGAATCGTCGGTTAGTCCCAGTGATCTTTCGAAGTGCAGGAATGTGCAAGGTTGTTCCTCGCGTTTCTTTTCACTCACCCCTCAGTCAAGCCCTCGCCACTGTCCGGGTCGATCAATTTGACGTATTTGGTCCAGAGGTCACCGACGACCTGATCGCGTGTGGATGTCAGTTTTGCGCGCGCGCTTGACGGAAGAGCAGGATCGGGGTTGTGAACGCACCTTGCCGCAGGAGAAGCAGCGGACGGGGATAATCATTTTGACAGTTCGTGACGGTGGTTCGAGGTAAAGAGTGTGTTCGACGCTGGGATAAGGATCGGTAGAGTCGACTTCAGTTGCAAGAATGTTCGTTCGTCTCCAGGGCTTTGCGAATCGGCCGACGGCTTGTCCCGCCGCCGACAGATCAACGAGAAGCGATTAGATTAGATCGCGCCGCAAGATTTTGGAGCCGCATACAGAATTTATCGACATCAAGGTGAAGCAAACCATATATAAACTCAACAGCACTCACTTCTGGAAAATCCTCAAACTCAACCAGTCCTTCCAAAGGTCTAAACAAAACCCTACAAGAATGGCCACACCCACAGCCGACGGCGGCGTCCGCCTCCCCCCCACGCCCGCGCAACTCCAATCCGCCTTCGACCACGGCATCTGGTACGCGCTCTCCCTCTGGCCCGCACTACACGTCGCCGTCCAAAACAGCTGGGGCGGCCCCGACAGCTCTGAAAAACGCGACTGGTTCGCCGGCGCGGTATCAGACCTCTTCAACGGACGCCAAGACACCGACGCCGAGGACCTGGAAGCCTTCATGCTGCAGATCATGCAGGACGAGTTCGACTGCAACGTGGAAGACGAGACGGAGGGGGAGGTGGCGCGTACGATTCTGGTGCTGAGGAGGAGTCTGCTCGAGGGGAATCTGGCGGCTTTTGAGGAGTTGGAGAGACGTTGGAGGAATCGGGGCATGATGAAGGCGGATGTCCAGGTTGTGGATGGCGGGGATGGGGAGGTGGATGATGATGAGTTTGAGGATGTGGATGAGGAGGAGGAGGATCGTGCGCCGCAGGGTGGGCAGGCGCCTGTTGCGCCGAGGGAGAGACAGGAACCGGAGGTGGACGATGATGGCTTTACCAAGGTGGTTGGCAAGAAGAGGTAGATTTGGGGGAATGGATTTGTTGATGGAAAGGGAATGAAGCAAGGGCATGACACTATGAATTGAACGTGTACATGAAAATGGAAAAGGATAAAGAAAACTATTCATGACAAGTGGGGGTAATATCTACTACAGCATGGTTCTAAATCTTCTCGAGCTAGCCATCGACCTCCATCGCCTCCGCATCCGCCTTCGCGACGGGCTTCCTGCTATACAGACCTGCGACGGCGCGGTACATGTCTCTGACCGAGGGCAGAGCAACGCCTTGACCGACATCGAAGATGCTGGCGAGTTGCTCGGGACGGACGACAGGTCGGTCGTCTTCCGTCTCTTCCAACGCTGTACCTTCTTGAGCGCCACCGGCAGCAGAGGCGAGCAAGTCAGGCACGGCGGTCTTGTTGGCAGAAGCAGCAGCAACAGCCTTCTCAGTATCGGCAGCTGCAGCTGCACTGGCGAGCTTAGATTGAACGGCAGGTTTGCGCATGGCACCAGTCTTGGCTAGCATACGGACAGTGGCGTCCGCAAATAGAATTACATAGCCTCTGGTACTCTTGCTCGCCAATACGGCAGCGACAGGCGCAGCAAGCGTTTCCTTGTGCAGACTCTCAGCCTTTTGTGGCTCGAACACCTCCACGCTTCCCTTGCCCTTCTTGCCTTGGGGCACAACGACTGCAAAAGTGCACTCTTGGTGGTTGACGGTGAGAAGAGGCTGGTCTGCATCATCGGCAATCTGCGGTAATGTGACGTGGTAGTTGAGTGTATCCTGCACCAGATCCCAGACACGCAGACTTTGCCGCGATAGAGTGATGAAGTAGCGGTCCAAGAAGCCGAAACCGGAAAGGTCTTGAGCCAGGAGGTTGTCTTTTGAGAACTTGACTTCGCCAGCGTAGGCGTCGATCAAGTGAGCCACAGGGGCGTCAGCCATGAATTCGTAGCACACGGCAGCCGCGATGGTAGAGCCGTCCTCCGAGAAAGCAAGACGGGCACTGGTAGGTCCCATAAGCTCTGCATCAACGTCGTCCTCAGCAGTCGGGGTGTCAACACGAGCGAGCTGCTTCTCCAGCTGGACATTGTGCTTGCGCACCCATTCGGTGACGTCGTTGCCTTGTTCATCCTTCATCGGCACGCCGTGTCTAAGACGAGTCTTGGGTTTCCATGTCTTAACGGCAGCATCCTCGCCGATGGTGACGAATCCGCTCGACACAGGGTTGGCGATGAGGCCAAGAACACTTCCAGCACCGAGACTGCCATCAGCAGAACGAGCGTGAGGAGCGTCGACTCGAGTGGTAAGCGTCCACACGCTCTGTGCAGAGTCCCACTGCCAGAACTTCAGGTGAACCTCGCGTCTCCTAAGCTGTTCTTCCTCGACTTGATCCTCATCGGCAGCGAGATATTGCACGTCGGAAGCAGGCGGCATCCATTCGTCAACAGTAGCGAGCCAGCTACCGTCATGACTGATGGCCAGGAAGGCAACGTCCGGTGGGATGATGGGGGTGCGCTCGGGACCAAGGTTGAAGTCGGTGACGTTGTTCCTGGCAAGAGCTTGACGGGAGATGTGACGAGAGTTGTATAGATCGAAAGCCTGCAAGAAAGGCCTGGCTGCAACATCTTGATCGGTCTTCGGCTGAGTGGCGGGGACGGTCAAGAGAAGCTGGTCATTATGCTGCGGGTGCAGGGTGGCGGTGACATTAGCCAGCTGGGCCTCCTCATAGGACGACCCAAGCTGCTGAGGGGGCACCGGCATCTGAAGTCCAGCAAAGTTGGCCACAGGTTTCAGCTCGCTGCTGGACAAAACCATGATAGAGTTGTCGCCCATCTGAACAGCATACCTGTCGCCTTCCAGGCTGATAGACAGACGCTCGACCTCGGAAGTCAAATGGGGCAAGAACTGCTTCTTGCCGGTCTCGAGCTGCCACAGCACCATGACGGTTTCTTTACCACCAGAGATGAGGTACTGGTGATCGGGTGTAAACTTTACTGCAGAAACCGCATCGCGGTGCCAGTGGAGCACTCTAGGCGAGGGCAGGTCCTTGCCGTTGAAGAGGCGCGAGACATCCTCATACAGATGAATCTGGCCGTCTGCGTTTCCAATTGCAAGACGAAGTCCCGGAGGATTGCCAGCCTGGCCATCCCTCCTCAAAACGCTGTGAGCGCAGGTGAGCTGACCAGAAGTGGGAAGCTCAGCCCAGGTAAAGTCGTCCATAGAGTTCAATTTCCGCCTTCCAAGAACAACAACATGAGGACCGGTGGCCATGACGAATTCCAAGTTGCCGACAATCTTGACATCCTCCAGCACGTGCTTCGTCTTGTACGCAGTCTTCTGGTCGACGAAGATGCTGCTACCCTTGTCGGACGAAGAGAGGATGGCGCGCGCAACACGCTGGATCTTCGCCTCGGCAACATCCACATGAGAAGCGGCGTAAGACCTCAACGCATGGCTCTGAGGCGCCTTAGCCACCTTGGTCTTGTTGCGCTCCCAATCCCAAGTGTTGACGTTTCCAGTGCTGTCGAGAATACTGATAGCAGAAGATCCCGGCTCTTGACAGAAACCAGCCACAGTTCCGCTGACCTGAAGTGCCTGGACAGAAAGCGAAGTCTCCAGCGAGAGGACCTGGACTTCACGAGCGGTAGCGGCGGCTATGAACTCTTCACCAGCGGAGTTGGTCACGAAAATCGGGTCGCGCTCAATGTAGCGGCCAGCGGAAGCCGCCGAAAGCGTCCAGGCAGAAGGCTTTCCAGCTTGGCTTTTAGATGGCGTAGAGGAGGCCTTCTTCACAGACTTGGTCTTGTTCGCAGTCTGGGGTGTAGCCAGAGCCTCATTCGCCCGGGCAAGCTTCTCCGACTGCCTCCTCGCCTTCTTCTCGATCGCTCGCTGGCGTCGGCGCTCATCGGTCATAGGCGAGTCATCTGCGGCGGCGAGAGGGACGATTTGTGTGTGCTTGGAAGGAGTGGCGACAGCAGCGCCGGCGGCTGAAGGCTTTTTGTCCTGGGAGGTAGAGGTTTTCGCAGAAGTCGGTGTTTGCTCAGACTCTTTCTTCAATTTCTTCTGCTCCTTCTTGCTGAGGCTCGACGGTTCTTTGGGCACGCCCTCCCCATTCACGGAATTTCTCTTCTCATTCTGCTTCGCGGATCCCTTCGGTGTGCTTGCGTTGCCCGTCTTGCTCGGAGTCGAAGTGGTCGCATTTGAAAGGTCCTTTTTCAGTCGCTTCTGGTTGTTGGCGGCAGGGCTGTCGTCGACGCTCTGTTTGCGCTTTTTGCCAGCGGCGTCCAGCGAGTTCCGTGGAGCCGCCATGATGTATTCAAAAGAAACAAGAAAAAAAATGGCAACGAGAGACACCCGCGGATTGGCAGCTCTTGGGAAGCTTTTCACTGCAGATAGATTTCTGAGATTCTCGACAGATGCCGCGCTTGAACTTTCTTAGCGCCAAAGTCGGAAGCAAGCCGCTTATTACACCGCCCGGCAATTTCCGTCCAAGGGTTCATCGCTCGGCTACAACCATTCACTTCATCTTCAGCGATAGTCGTGCCAAAAATTGGAAAACGGAGCTTCCAAGGGAGCGGCCACAGCTGCAGGTTATCAAGTGTGATAAGATGCTTAGCAAAATTCAAGTTCTCCACCATCAACAAATTTCAGTGTACACGAAGAGGATGAGATCCTAAGTATTGGGTCTTCCATGCTCAATAGACAACATTGACGTCTGCTTCATTACAACTTGACCATGAAACCAAAAGTCTTTTGACAACGAGAACTGCACTATCTACTCCTCTTCGCAACTCACGTCGGTTTCGGCTTCTCCGCCTTCCCAACAGGCGCTTCGACAACCATGCTCTCCACCTCCGGCGCCGGCACCTCGACCCCCTGCACAACCCACTCCATCCCCAAATAAGAATCACTCACAACCTTGACATCCACCTTCCTCTCCCCCTTAAACTCCGGCAACCTGACCACAGCCCTCGTACTCGGCTTATCAACACTTGCACCTCCAGCAGCAGGACCCCTGACCTTATCAGGCGAAGGCCAACTGACCCTCTTCAAACCCAGAACATCCCCACTCGCAGCGTCAGAAACGAGCACAAAGTACCCCTCCGTTTGCGGTTTGGGGTAGCGCGGCGCGAAGATGTTGTACTCCCTGTTTTGCGCGGGGTTGAGGCGGGCGAGTGAGATGGCGAGGCTGCCGGGGGTGGTGTCGGAGACGTTGACGCGCAGCTGAGGCAGTTGGGCGAGGGCTTTGAGAGCTTTGCCGTGCGTTGGGGCGGGGAGGGAGAGGTTCTTGAGCGCCGATTCCAGTTCGGCGCGGGGCGCGGTTGTGGCGGCGATGAGGGATGTGGGTTTCGCGGAGGGTTTGGAGAGGCGTTTCTTTTCTGCGTCGGGCTCGACGCCGGGGAGGATGGAGAGGGGACCGTCTTCGGGCCACCGCGCGGATTTGACCGCTTGCAGGAGGGTCATCATCATGCGGCAGCTTTGCAGGTGGCCGAGCTCTGTGAGGACGTCGATGGAGGCTTGGATGATACGGATGGCCTGGTCGAGGACGGAGTTTTGGTCTCCGACGTAATCGGAGATGGGCAGGTCGACGCGGGAGAAGTGCGCTTGGAGGAGGAGGAAGGCTTTGACGTGAGGGTCCCACATTGGCAGGCCGAAGTTCTCAGCTTTCAAGGGTAGCGCGGCAGAAAGCTCGACGTTGATGAGGTCTTCGTTGTGGCGGACTGGCAATTCGTCGTATTCTGTAGCTCGGCACATCCAGCTGAGGACATCTTCAAAGGACGCCGTGGGAGCGGCGTACTTGGTCAGAGTGCGAATCGTCTTGTGTGACAGGTAGTAATAACTCATGATCTTTCCTAGCGGCGTCGGATCGACATCGCCGTTGGGATAAAGCGTCAGACAGCCAGACTCCGCCAGCTCGGACATCGAATTGTCAACCATCTCGATCATGTAATCGTTCGCCGCCTGCTGCGCCGAAAGACTGTTGTTCTCTTCAGCAGGAATCTCCAAACCATAGTAGGAGGGATTCTTGTGCAAACGACGGAAGAAGAAAGTCCACGTCAGATAGTCCAAGGCGTCTTGCTTGGTCGCAACCGTCTCAGCAGAAACTTCAGCGCCCAAATGGTTGTCCAAGACATTGTGCAAAGACGACTCCACAGGGAAACCGGTGTGCAAGAAGTGCTTGTAGAAAGCCTTCTTGGAATCTTGGGTGAAAATGCGAGCGATACCGGAAGTGTCGAACTGCGGTCTGCCGGCTCGGCCGAGCATCTGGAGAACATCCGTGAGATCCATGTCTTTGTAGCCTTCGATCTTGGCGTCGAAGAACTGCGTGCCCTTCACCACGACAAGATGAGCGGGCAAGTTGACACCCCAAGCCAAAGTACTGGTGGCGACGAGGATTTGGATCTTGTTATTGGCGAAAAGCTCCTCTGCCAGTTGCCTGTCGGATTCAACGAGACCGGCATGGTGGAGGCCGATACCAAAGCTCAGAGCCTCACGAAGAGCCTCGTCCTTGACTCGAGCCAAGTTCAGCGCAAGATCCTCTTCCGACATACGCACAAAACGACGAGGGTTCTCCTCCATACCGCAAAGGTTAATCAAGTCCCTGGCCGTAAGCCTCGTCTGTCTACGAGACGCAACAAACACAATGACCGGTTTATCCGGCGAATGCGACTTGATAGCCAAGAAAGTGGGACGATTCATGCTCTGCATGAGCGGACAGAAACCCCTCTGCTCCGGGAAGCCGTCGATGAAAATCTCAAGTGGCACAGGGCGGACGGAGTGTCTGAAATTGAACAGACCCTCTTTCACACCCAGCCAGTTCGCGAGATCCATCGCGTTCGCGCAAGCAGTCGACATACCCACAATACGCACGTCGCCCTTCTTCTGCGAGGCGATGTAGTTCATACGACTGACGATGATCTCCAGAATGGGACCACGCTCACCACCGAGCAAGTGGATTTCGTCGATGATGACCAAGCTGACTTGCTGGACGTAGCTTCTCGTCTGCCAGCTACGACTGATACCGTCCCACTTCTCGGGGGTTGTGACGATGATGTCTGCGTTGCGGATGGTGCGGGTGTCGGGCGTGTTGTCACCCGTCAGCTCGACGAGCTTGAGACCCATTTGCCTGGTCAGCCTGCGACTCCAGTCTTGTACACGCTCGCGGACGAGGGCCTTCATGGGTGCGATGTAGACGACTTTGCTGCCGGGCCTCTCGCGGAAAGCCCACCACATGGATAATTCTGCGGCAATCGTCTTACCCGAACCAGTCGGTGAGCCGAGCAGTACATTGGCATTCGTGTGGTACATGCAATGGAAGAGCTGGGTTTGCATGGGGTTGAAGAATTGGAATCGTGAACCGTAAATCTCCTCAAGTAGCGGATTCTTCAGCGCCTTGATGGGCAGAGGTTGCAGGTTCAAGAGATCAGTGTAAACGCTTTCGGTATCAGGACGGATCAAGTGCTGGAAGCTGACGGGAGTGACAGTTTCCGCACCCAGCCAGCGATCGCTGACGGCGCGGACGTAGATCTGACTGGGCAGGGGATCCGATAGAGGAATGGTAAAGTTGAGCTCGTGGTCGTCATAAAGCTTCTTGCGCCCCAAAATGAAATACTCATGGTGGTAGATTTCGCTGGTCTCCGAATTCTCAACCCAGATCCAGTAGCTTTCGCTCTTACCGTGGTGTCGATCGTTCCATCGGAAGTCAGGTGTGATGAATAGCTTGATGCGCAGGACGTCTCTGTTCAAGGGCGCTATTTCTGCCTCGACACTCAGAGTGGGGAAATTGTCAAGCAGCTTGCCGATGGTGTAGCCCATCTTCTGATTGTGCACGAGGGCTCCGATCTCAGCAGCCTCCATATCACGCATGGCCTCCACAGTCGTCGTGGAACCCTTCTCGTCCAAGTTGCGCATGACGGCCTGAGGCAGGTCGAACTGGTTGAACGGATGCTCGTACGGCCAGACACGCTTCTCAATACTCTTGCACATGCTGAGCAATACCAAGCACTGGTAGCCCCATCGCCTGTTCAGCGCAATCATGAAGAGTGCTCGGCAGATTCTGGCCGCATTCTGAGCGACGTATGCAGTGTCTGAGACAAGAGTGAAGTCCTCGGGCCTAGCCTTGCTAATGTATGATTGAAGCAAGACGTTGGTCTTGCCTTGTTGCGTACCAATACCACCTTCGATGTCGCACGGAGCATAGCCCTCTTTAAGGCTCATAAGCTCTTTCTCTTCGGTCTCTCGAGATGTGATGTTGTCGAACTCTCCCGACATGGAAATCATCTTCAACACATCAGCCTCAGTGGCGCGGGGCCGCATCATGGTGTTGAAGATCTCAACGCTCGTCTGCAGGATGTAGAACTGGCTGGCAATCCTTCCGACGTCTTTGGCGCGTAGTTCCTCGGTGGTCTCGTTGAAGATGATCATCTGACTCTTTTGCAAGACACGCGCGGCATTGATGATGAGGTCTCGCCGACGCTGCACCAGCATAGGGTCGTCTCTGATCTCGGCCCAATCGATGCCGTAAGCGATGGGGTTTCTGCGCATACGCACAATCAGATACGAGTAACCAAGCCAGGCAATGGCCTCTGGCACGCTCGTCACTGTGCCCAAAGAAATCTCCGCATTGAGGTTGTCGACCATCTTTTTGCTAAATTGACTCTCGATAGGCTGCTGCTGGGTGACCGTGGTCAGGTAGTGCTGCAGCTTGTCTTGGCTTGTCAAGATCATGCCGATACCAGTGTCTTGGAATTGAGGACGACCAGCACGACCGAAGATTTGCAGCACATCGAGGATGCCAACATCGACAAATTTACCAGCTTCTGAACTATAGAGCTGCGTGCCTTTGATGATGACCGCAGCAGCGGGCAAGTTGACACCCCATGCCAGAGTGGCCGTACAGCACAAGACCTTCAGCACTCCGTCGCCGAAAAGCCTCTCGACAAGGTTGCGATCTGAGCGGGGCATACCCGCGTGATGCGTACCCATGCCTTTTTGAATGAGTTCCCTCAATTCCTTGCCCTTGGATTGCTTGACATCGCGTAAAGCGTTGGTATACTCCTCATGTCCAGTGGGGTCGAATAAATCGGTCATGCCTTCATCCGCAGCCATCTCCCATAGTGTACGAGCAGTCTTCACCGTATCTTTGCGGGAATGAACGAAAACCATGACCTGGTGACCCTGCTCAAGCATGTCCCTGACCTTCTCGAAACAAGTCTTGTCGAGGTTATCGCGGCTAGTCTTCGACCCAGCTTTGCCCTTGACTCCGATGAAGTGCTGCTGAAGAGGAACCGGTCTGAAGCTCTGGTCGAAATAGAATAGTCCAGCCATGCGATTTACCTTGAGGAAGTCCGCAACATCAACGTAATTTGGCAGCGTGGCACTGAGTCCGACGATGCGGATCAGAGACTGCGTGCTCTCCACCTGTCTTTCCGTACGAGCGACAAGGGATTCAAGGACAGCGCCTCGTCCGTCATGCAGCATGTGAACTTCGTCAATGATCAACAGACGGACCTTCTGCACGAGCTCCGTGTCTCCGGTGGACTTTCTGGTCACGACGTCCCATTTCTCTGGTGTGGTGACAATGATTTGCGTTGCCATGACTTCGGCCTTTGTGAGATGCATATCTCCAGTCAACTCGCGGACTTGGATGCCCAGCCATGCGAGGCGCTTTCCTAGCTTCTCGGTGACTTCGGCTGCCAGGGCCTTCATAGGGGCAACGTACACGATCTTGAAGTCATCAATGTGAACTGCAAAGTCAGTAGCATGAGGCTCCTCAAGTGGATTAGGGTGGATGTTCTTCGCCACGGTATTCAGAATGGTGAGCATAGCAGCGTCTGTTTTACCAGCACCAGTAGGAGCGCAAATGAGCATGTTTTCGCTGGTGTGGTAGGCGACCTGGTGTACGAGACTTTGCATGCGGTTGAGGGTCTTGTAGCCTTTGAAGGTTCCTCTGCAGAGACCGTCGAGGTCCTTGATCTCTACGAGTTTCTGGTGACGACCCAGCGTGCCAACCTTTGCAGCGGGAATGTAGTATTCCTCATACTTCTCCTTCTCTAAGCGCTCGCTGCCCATGGGAAGAGCATACTTCTTTCCATGAGAAGAGAGGGTGTTTCCAGCATCGTGAGCCTTGTAGACGTGCGGGTATTCGCTGCCAGAGCGGATCTGGGCACTTGCGAGGGTGGCGTTCTTGTGCTCGTAGTCTTGCTGCCGCAGCCGAGCATCACGCTCAGCTTTAGACAAAAGTCCGGAGGAGGTCTTGCTGGTGTCTGACGAGATTGACTTCCTGTACTTAATCAGATCCGAGACCAGGTCAAGCTCATCGAATCCCAGAATATCGGCCAGCGTCATCTGTAGCTCCTCGTCGCTGGCGTCCGATGCAAGCACAGCAGTAATGTGCTCTTCTAGTGTATCCGCATCCAGTCCACCACCTCTACTCGAGACGTCGGCGCAACGCTCCCTTAGCCATGCTCTTGACCCTACGCTGACCGAGGCTTCCTCTTGTCCACTAGATTGATATGCTGGCAAGGGATCCAAGCTCTCCTCGCTGAAATCGTCCTCGTCTTCGTCACTGATCAGATCCCAAATATCGTCGCTTCCGCTAGCCGGGGAAAGGTCGTCTTCGTCCAAGCCATAATCATTTTCGTATGTGACATCTTTCGAGTCGCCGTTCGTCTGCGGTAGTTTCAGCTCGGCGATAGCAGCTCGCATCGCAGCGAGTTGCTCGAGCCATTGTGAGGCAGCAGTGTCTGCCGACGGCGACATATTCGGTGTTAGTCTGCTTGCAACTATTACAAGCGACCTTGCGTTCAAGGAGAGACAGTCAACTCTTAAAGATTTGACAGTCGCAGACACCGCATCTCCACTTCTGGCGCTAGGGTGATGTAAATGACGAGGTGACTTAGTATGGCTAAAGTTGCAGTTAAGGTTTATTATCGCGCCTTATCGGCACGTGGGGTCGCGTCGGTGTGTGAAAGTGTTTGGGCAACAAGCCGACAGGCGCATTGCACCTTCTAGGGATGCGGACGAGACCTGAAATATACAATCGTCTCGTTTCTGCTGCAAGACGTATCAGAAGGCATAAGATCGAGAATGGTCAGTATCATTATCCTTGATCGGAGAATAGAATCTGACGACTTCTTCAGGAGAGCCCGCACGAGCACCAGCAGAGCCAACTGCTGTCGCGTATCATCACGAATGTCGTACGTCTTTGTATTCGAGTGCTCGATAATACCTGGCACATCTCTAACAGCGCGTTTAGGAAAAGCTCAATGAAGCCGTCATGGTGCTCAACAAGAGTCTGCAGGTAAACAGCGTTGTGCTTCATATCAACAAAGAACCTTCAGCTCACCAAGCGTCACAGGAGATCAACGTACAAAACATGAACGTCGAGCTCGTCGCACAGATGTTCAAGAACTACCAGTCCAATGTGCTCTTTCACCTCGAAGGTGAGTTCGAAGGGCATTAACATTCCCCTTTGCATCGCTAATTCATCTAAAGCTACGGACAGTCTGAAAGAACCATCGTGAAAGATCTCGTACGAGGAATGCATGCGATAGAGTACAGGCCAAGAAGACGACACGGTCCAGCGTTAAATTCGTCTTATTTCCTTGTAGATATACGGCGTTCTTGGATTGATGGATTGGTGATGGAACACCAGTGGTGGTATCGGGCCCGTGCTTTTCGTCAATAGAGATACCCCAGACTTCCATAGGTAGCGAGCGAGCGACGTTGGAGCGCGCAAGTTGGAGTCGGAGCAGCCACAGCGCAACCTTCACAAGCTTGGTGAGACGGCCATGCGACTCTCGCTCTCACCACACTTCAGCTCCTGACAATAATAACCCCATCATCACCATAATTTCTCCAGACTCGCTGCGCGACTCTCCCTTCACACCAACCATGATATAAACCCTCACCCGCGATACTACCATCCAACATGCCTCACTACACCGTCCCCATCACCACCCAGTCCGGCCGCAACACCCCCAAACCGCCTCCAACCAACATCACCAACCCCAGCGACCCGCCCTACCGCGGCCAATTGCCCACAGACACCACCACCTACGCCAAAAGCGCACCCGACACCGCCATCGTCATCGACAATGGCAGCTCCACCGTGCGCGCCGGCTGGCAGCACGAGGCCGCGCCGCGCCTGCAGATGCCGCCTCTCATGGCGCGATACATGGACCGCAAACTCAACCGCAAGCTGATGTTCATCGGCTCCGAAATCTACTTTGACGGCACCGCCCGCGGCCAGTCGAAGAACATCTACGAGCCCGGCAGCAATATTGTGAACAACTGGGATGTGCAAGAGGGCGTGCTGGACTATGTCTTCTGCAAGCTGGGCTTGGACGGGAAGAATGGGAACATCGACAGGCCCGTGGTCATGACCGAGCCGCTTGCGAATTTGGGATACTCGAGGAGGGTGATGAATGAGATTCTCTTTGAACTGTACGGCGTTCCGAGCGCAGCCTATGGCGTTGACTCGCTCTTCAGCTACAACTACAACGGCGGCTCGACGGGCCTTGTGGTATCGAGCGCGTACAACAGCACACATCTCATCCCGGTCGTGAACAAGCAGCCTCTCCTCTCACACGCAACACGACTGGACTGGGGTAGGAGCCACTGCGTGGAATACATGAAGTCTCTCCTCAAAGCAAAATACCCAGGCCTGCTTACTACGGGCAAAGTCACGGATACACAAATAGAGGACCTTTTGCAGCAACACTGCTACATCTCAGAAGACTACGATCGCGAAATGGTCAAGATGCTGGACTGGAGCGGATTAGAGGATAGAGATCACATTGTACAGCTGCCTTTTCAGGAAAAGGAGGTGGTGCAGAAGTCTGAGGAGGAAATCAAGCGTGCTGAGGAAAAGCGCAGGGAAGGCGGGCGGAGACTACAAGAACAGGCGGCGAAGATGCGCCTCGACAAGCTCATCAGAAAGGAAGAGGAACTCGAGTACTTGAAGGACCTCCAACTGCGCATCAGCGAAGCGCAGACCAAAAAGGAGGCCCGCGCTATCCTCGACGAGGACGACGACTTCAAAGACGAAGCAGCTCTGGACCGCAAGATCAAGGAAATGGAGAAATCAATCCGCAAGCAGCGCAACAAAGACGTCGGCGACCTGGAAGAAGAGCAAGCTGAAGTGCCCACCTACCCTCTCCTGGACATCCCCGACGAAGAACTCGACGAAGACGGCATCAAAGCCAAGCGCCAGCAAAAACTTCTCAAAGCCAACCACGAAGCCCGCGCCCGCGCCAAAGCAGAGAAAGAGGCCGAAAAGGCACGACAAGCGGAAATCCAGCGCCTCGACGACGAGCGCCGCGAAAAAGACCCCGAGACCTGGATCGCCGAGCGCCGCGCCGCCCGCTACGCCACCATCCAGAAGATCAAAGACCGCGAACGCCTCAAAGTCGACCTTGGCAACCGCAAATCGCACGCCGCGCAACAGCGCATGAAAACTCTCACAACCCTCGCGGCAGACGAGAAACCAGGCCGCAAACGCCGCCGCGGCCGCGACGACGACGAGGACTTCGGCGACGACGCCGACGCCTGGAACGTCTACCGCGAAATCACCGTGGGCAAGGAAGGCTACGACGAAGAAGACGAGGAGGAGGAAGACCTGGGCAAAG
Organism: Cladosporium sp. IMV 00045; assembly: GCA_001931905.2. Lineage (NCBI taxonomy): Eukaryota > Fungi > Ascomycota > Dothideomycetes > Cladosporiales > Cladosporiaceae > Cladosporium > Cladosporium sp. IMV 00045. The sequence goes on along the minus strand of MSJI02000777.1, from coordinate 34,430 downwards.
AGCTCAAAGCCATCGAAACGCAACTCCTCGCGCACGACCCCGATTTCACCGAACACAGCACGCAAGAGGCGCAGCGCGACTGGACCAAATCGCTCGTGCACGCCTTCACGCGCGGGCCCTGGCCCTTCGACCCCGAGAGCGCGCGCGAGTCCAACCAGTTCCACCTGAACGTCGAGCGCATCCGCGTGCCGGAGGTCGTCTTCCAGCCCTCCATCGCGGGCGTCGACCAGGCGGGGCTCGTGGAGATCGCAGAGGACATTCTCATGCAGCGGCTGGGCGGGCACGCGGCGCAGCGCGATGTGCTCAAAGACGTTTTCGTCACCGGCGGCTACAGCATGTTCCAGAGCTTCGAGGAGAGGCTGCGCAACGAGCTGCGCGCTGTGTTGCCGGCGGAGATGCCGTTGGGGGTCAGGAGGGCGAAGGATCCGGTGCTGGATGCGTGGAGGGGAGCGGCGAGCTGGGCGGGGCAGAAGGAGAGTCGGAGTTCGTTCGTGACCAAGGCCGAGTGGGCGGAGAAAGGGGGCGATTATATCAAGGAGCACAATTTGGGGAATGTTTATTCGTGATTTTGGAAGTTGGTGAGAAATGCGGCGGACACACATGTGTGCGAGTCTAGTGGGAGGGATTTGCGATGTTTGTTTCAAATACCACTTTTTTCGAAGTTTTCCCGTTGACTCAAAGCCTCATCTTCTCTTCTCCTTTGCGTTTCTTTTACTTCTCACCGCATAACTCTCTGATATCAGCGACGCTTTGGAGGGATCTTTAACAGCCACTGAAACTTCCGAAGCCAGTACATGTAATCACACAAGATCACAATGAATCAAAACGACACTAAGACTGATTACAACACGATCTTGAAAATCACGACGTCAATCTGGAAAACCCAAGCACGAAACACCAATTTGATGAAGTAGTAGACAACCGAAAATCAACATATGCATTTTCCGAATCTTCTCGAAAAGTACATACACGCTTGCTACCTATGCTGAGTATGCCATGCTACATGCCAAGAACGAACCAAGAACAAACGAACAAAAAGGAAGAAAAAAATGAGACTGGTATCACAAGCAAGTCCGAAAAAAAAAAAAAAAAAGAAAAAAAAAAAAAAAGATCGCCCCCGATCGAAAGAAGCCTCTCCCTGCCATGTTCACCGGGTTCCCAGTTCCCAATCATCGTGGACGCAAGGAAATAGTAAGAATCAAGTGAGGCGAACAGTAAGAAAAGAAGAAAGAAGAAGATAGATGCCAGCTTCGTGCTCGCACGTAAGAAAATTGAGAACTTAAAACGGTAAGTGTGCAGCTTCTAGCTGCTGGTGCCGGGCTGTGTGGAGCATCTGCTCGAGAGAAGGGTTGGTGCATAACGACATGTAAGAAGACGATTTGGTGGGAAATTGAAGAGCCTGACGAGCGCTTTCGCTATGCGGCTTGAACGAGTGGAATGCGGTGAAGGGTGGAGTGGTGAGCCCATGTTGCGGGTGCAAGTGTGCAGGGGTCGGTTGCGGAAGGCGACTGTCCATGGGTCGAATAAAGGGAGAGGAGTGGACCACTTTGCGGCTAAAGAGGAGCAACCAGCTGGGCACCAGAGAGAATAGGCTCCGAGGAATGAGCAGGAGGATCCAGCAGACGAAACTCTTGTGCCATGAGAAAGGTTTGCAAGCACCCCACTCAAGCACCTCAATCACCCCCCTCGATCATGACAAGCGTGCTCTTCCGGTTCTTGCCCAACTCCACCACCCTTGGACGCAGCGGTTGCTTCACCTCCGCCGCATCCGCGACACGCCTGCGCGCTTTGGAGACACTGACCTGGCGAGCAACGCTGACCTGGACGATCTGGCGGTTGAAAGGCTCCGAGCCCGCGGGCGGGTTGCGCAGGCTAGGGCGCTCGGCCGAACGGGTCGGGATTGTCGGAGGGGGAGGAGGAGCATTCGGCACTTTGGAGCTCGACGATGGCGAGCCGAAGACTGTGGTGTCGATGCTGGAGGCGATGGAGGTTGCTGTTGTGGGTGTTGGTGGGAGGGAGTTTTCGCTCAGAAGGGAGGATGCTGAGGCTGGAGAGGAGATCTCGGTTGCAGTCACTGTGCGTTTGGGGAGGGGAATTGCTTTGGCTGTTACGGGGGTTCTGGAGTTGAAGGTTGGGAGGGCGAGGTGTGCGGTTGTGGGTGTTGTGTTGGAGCGCTTTGGTGGGCGAGGGCGCTGGGTCACGGGGCCGTCAAATTGTTGCCCGGGCTTGGGTTTGTCCGCACGGTTGCTGTTTGCGACATGGATTGTAAGAGAGGGCATGCGGCTCAGATGAGGGGAGGTAGCACTGCGTTGGAGGCTGCTGGGTGTCTGCTTGGATCCTTTGGTGGCACTCTCTGCAGATCTGATAGGCTCCATTTGCGTGCGTTTGCTCAAACGTCGCTCGATCAAGGGAACCTTTGGCTCCAGTAGCTTCTCGAACATGATACTATACCGATCAAAACCTCCATCGGGAATGTAAGTGTCGAGTTTGGGAGTGTGTTGGGGGTCTTTGGCAACAGTCTCGTTGGCATGTAGATTCGGCCTGGAGAAATTCTGCGACTTGACTGCGTTCTTCTTTTCAGGTTTAGGTGTTAGAAGATCGTTGCCATCCTTCTTGTCAGACGTGTCCGTCAGAGACCGGCCAGAGTCGACTCGTTTCGCTGGACCCTCCACGGGCGAGGGCAGTGGCGAGTCCAGCACGCCCACTTTGCCTTCTGTTTGTTGTGTTGAAGAGACCAGAGCATCGTTTGAAGGCGGTTGACTATGGTAGAACTGTTCCGGGATGGGTTGCCGGGGCTGCTTGCTTTTGAACAAGCCACCAAAGGTCTTCCATGAGGACTTCTGCTTCTTCAATTGCGGTCTTCGTGCATCGTCCTGCTGCTCCCATGTATGTGCCTGAGTGGGTGCAGTCTCTCGAGGGGCTGCACTAGACAGAGCGGTCGGATCTGTGACCGAACGACCATAATGGGGCGGGACAGGTTTGGCACGATCTTCCTTAGGTGGAGATGGCAAGGTTTGTGTACTGTTGTCCAACAACGACGGCAAGTGCGCAATCGACGTAGGTGGTGTGTTCTTGCCGTGGTTATTGATCAGCGCAGGCGAAGGGAACCTGAAGCTGTCATTCCGCGGCGGAAATTGCAAAGCGCCTGGCAACGCTGTCATCTCTTCCTGGGGTGTAGTAGGTCCGTCCGGCTTTGCCTTGTAGAAGACCTCGTGCGTAGTGTTTGATCTTGGCCGTCCCGCTTCACATGTGGTATGAACAGTGCCGTTGTTGGACGAAAGACCGGGAAAGATCGACTTTCGCTTTGACCTCGGCGGTGATCCCTTCAGAGATGGCAAAGATGGATCCTCTGACTTGGAGCTCTTGGAACTCCTCTTTCTGTGGTGTTTGACGCGCTGCGACCTGGCACGCTCGAGGAGGCCCATGATGTCCAGCAACAGCAGAGTGATGTTATGAAATGTAAAGCAAGAGTTGCACAAGACGCTCCAGGCGATCTCTCCCGCGTCAAGATAGTGTATATGCTGGTGAATGATTCTCAAAGTGCTATCCCGCAGCAATGATTCATGAAAAGGTGTGGCGTCGAGTCGTTGATCCAGCTCAGCGGGTGATTGCAATATGGCTGATGAATTTGATATGAGGAGAGTCCAGCAAGGGCCCGGGTGTCTGGTCGAAAGGAGTGATGAGAGAGCGCCGGCACTTTCAAAGGAGCGACAAGAATAAGTCGAAACGCAAGTGACACGCCGACAGGTTGTTTGTTCTCGCAATAGGTGACTGCCGTGCTGACCCAACCGTTGCAGGTTGCGTTTTACAGCGAAGCGTTGAAACGTGAAGAAGAGGAGCACGAGCAAACGGTCGAGGTCGTCAAACCTCCACTCCCTCCGCCAGCAGAACGGTCTTGGCCCATCTGACCAAAAGCCGGCCTAGGGAGTGCATGACGGGCACGACGAAGGGACAGGGAAGATATCAGCCGTGGCCTGCAGGACTGCCATCATGGGCCAGGGCCGGACGCACCTGGCCCAGGACTGCCTCCACGATGGTGTCGAATAGACCAACGCAACCAGCGCTTACAGCGCGCAGTAAGCGCCATCCGTCCTCGCATTCTCGAAGAGGTCCCACTTTCGGCATGGGTGTGCAGGTTCGAAGCGTCACTCCGGGGCGCCCAGCGAAATGAGTATTGCCAGGGATCCAGGGCTTTTGCGCAGACAATCAAATCAAGCAATTCAGCAGTAGAGCAGCCTTGTGCGGTCCCGGTCGACACGGGCGTGGCTGCAGGGCGAATACGGCACCCGATTAGTCGCAATCTTAGAGAGGAGCCACTGGCGCGTTACAGACGAAGTGGAGTGGACTTCGCATCCCTGCAAGCGCCCATCTTCAGGCAACGCGAGTCACCGATATATGTGAAACGCACCGCCAAGATGAGCAACACGTGCCATCTTCCACCGGAGCGGTCTTCGATCTTTTGGAAAACATCCAGGATGTCAAAGATGCGCCATGCGGCTATTGGCCAGAAACGACGAGATGCGACGATGATCTCGCCCGAGCGTATCTGGCGAGCGCTGTCTTACTGTCAAACAGGTGAAAGACCATCGGAATGACATATATAGAAGCCGATCAGTTTCCACTTCCAAACAACGTCCGAACAGAACGACAGGGCCACCCCAACTGCAGACGTCTTCAATCGAGCAAGGGCGTTGTCGCGATTTGGCATGCGCGAGTTTCTGACGTTCGAGAGCTACTGATCGATCGTGTTCACAGACCGCCTCCACATGTAATGTCGCGTAGTAGCTTTGCAACCGTTGACCCTCGGTGATGTCCATAGAAGAAGGCACGCAATGTAGGGTTAAACCGCCCACCTCCGGCAGTGATTTTGCCAGCGTGGATCGAAGTGGGGCTGAATGAGAACATCGTCTGGAAGCGAAGAGAGGTGAAATAAATCGTCCGTCCCGCTAAGGTAGAAATAATGTATCTAGATTGATTACACGTACGCAAGCAAATTCAAGATCGGATTTCATATCAGGCCGTGTCAGTACTGTGCAAGTTATGAACAGCTGATTACAAGTACCGCACGGACGGCGGTATACACGTCCGCGCAAAGTATTACAACTCTTGTATGTTCGAAAATAGTAACAACGAAAGCAACGCAACAAAAAACAATCAAAACGAGGCCATCACCACAGTGCCAATATGTACACAAGAAAAGCAATCGATTAAAGGATGGAACAGAGAAAGAAAAATGAAAGAAAGAGAGCGAGGCGCCATTGACAGCTAACCCCAGGGTATCCAAACCACAAATATTACCATCTCCAACCAGAACCGGAACGAACACAGCTTGCGCTTCCATGCTCTTCTCCCGTTCCCAGAATGATCGGTCAAACAATCTCAGCAAGTCGATTACAAGGTAATAGTAACAAAGCTCAAGTCCTCAGAAGAAGAAAAAGGCGAGACAAGTTTCAACACTCCAGAATTCAGAAACCGCGATCGATCCCAATCAAGACCGAAGGAAGCTCTCAAACATTCAACGCACAACACGTTCTCAAAGCCACTCCGGAGGCTTATCATCATCCTGGCCCTTTACACCATCAAGACCGAAATCAAGACCCGTGCCGCCGTTGTTGTTCTCTCGCAAGCCAGGAATGTCGCCGATGACGGGTGCGTTGTCGTGCACGGCACGAGAAGGCGAGACGGGGTCTGCTGTGCTGCCCACGGCGGTGCGCTCTTTGCCGATCAAGTCGGAAGAAGGCTTGCGGGGCGGGGAGCGGACTGCCGGCGCGGGAGTAGGATCGTCTTTTGGCGGTGGAGGTGGCGGAGGGCGCGAGTTGCGCGGGGTCTCGACGACGGGCATGGTGATGTTCTCGCGCACGGCGAGGTCGGGCCGAGAGAAGGAGGTTGCACCGTTTTGAGGTGAGAGAGGGCGGCGAGAGGAAGGCATGCCTTCGCCTGACAATTCGACGGGCTTTGGGTCGGGGAGCTTGAAGTCTGTGAAAGTGTTGTTCGCATTGGTGGACTTGGAGGTGGTAGATCTCGAGTTGTCGGATGTGCGCGAGGTGGTCGAGTCGCGGCCTAGGTTCTCTATGCTGGGACTGTGCGGGACAGCGGCGGCCGGCAGCTCGACGGGATTACCAAAAGGCTGGCTGATGTACTGGCTGGGTGCTGGGGAAGCAGGGGCGGGTGAACTGCCCCTTGAACCGCTGGCGGCAGCATTCTCAGCGGCGGCGCGGTTGAGCATTGCGTTGCGCAGGTCGCGAGGGTTGTAAGCGAAACCAACGGGCTTGGGTGGCGGAGCAGCACGCATTTGGTCGTGGTAGTTTTGTGTGCTCGGTTGTGAGCTTCCTCCTCCAAAGACTTGTGCAGCCATGGTCCGTGGATCGAAAGCAGGGTTGCGATGCTGATAATCTGGCGCCTTGCCGTGATATGAGGCCGCAGGACTCGTTGGTATCGAGCTGACCTGCGAGCTGTTGGTTTGCACAGTGGTGAGATTGTTGGTATCCAACCGCGCCGTCGCTCCTAGCCGGGAATCACTGGGAAGGTTGCGCATACGGAAAGGCATGTTGCGGCCGTCAGTGGGCGTGCTGGGATTGGAGAGATTGTTGGAAGAGTCGGAAGCGAGCTCTTTCTCAGGGCCCGCCATAACGATCTCCTTATCCGAGAAAGCATTGATTGAAGAGATCGGGCGTGCCAGACCGGAGCGCCCAGAGCTTGGGAAGAGAGTGCTCGACGTCTGACCTTCAGTAGTGGCATCGCCGTTTGTCGAACTCGCCACGCTGCTTGTATAGCCTGGTACGGGATTGCGAATCTTGAAAGGATAGGCCACGGGACCTTCAGAACTAGTACCGGCAGGGGAGTCTTGGGCAGTGTCTGCCGTCTCTGCGGAAGCGCGACCCTCTGAGGCGACCTCATGTGTCGGTGACAAAACCCGCTCACTCGAAGGCGATTGCACGCGGGGTACTACAGTAAGGGCTTCCGAGTCTGGGCGGGCAACTCCAGGACCTTTTGAAGCGTTCGTAGTAGCCGCCGCTTGAGTGGACAAATCGACATCCTGCTGAGACCTGGTGGCAGAATATCTACTGCTGGTCTGCGAAATAGTACGCGAAAGCGAATCACTCGGCGGGCGAAGGCCGCTGCCACCAAGTGGCGCTCGCTCAGGGCGGCCTTCTTCTGGAGTCGCAACAAACGGGCTTACCGACCTGTCCTCGGCCTTTGACCGATCCGAGAAAACCGACGAGCTCGAAGTTCCTTTGTTCTTGCCGATGTCCTCGCCAGTCGAATGGAATGGTTTGAAGCCAGCAGTTTCCGCAACGTAAGCGCTCCCAACAGCATTCGGCTGTCTACTCTCAGGTCGAGCGCTAGGATCCTGCTCCAAAGTCTCCTCGCGTTGGATTTGACTCTCATCATGGCTGGAGCCCCATCCCGACCACATGGCGAGACCCCAGGACTTCTTGAGGCGCTTTTCAGGAGGCATGTCTGCTGTCCTGCGACCAGCAAGCGCAGTTGGTGGCGGGTGCTCGTCTGGCCCAACCACTTGATAGCCGGCTTGCATTTCCTTCAGGCGTTTCTTCTGCACCTTCTTCTTCTCGCTTGAGAATTTGGAGTCGGTGGCTCGCTTGTGCACTAGCCACTTGCCCACGGGACCGGATTTGATGGCACCGATGCTTTCCGGGTTCAGATGCAGACATGGGATCTCTGACTGATCGACCAGAGGGTAGGTCACGCCGTGGCGGTCAACTCTCTGCCTGACCATGTGGTCTTTGAAAGGAGGCAAAGGATCTCCGGATTTCCCGACATTGCCTGTCGGTTGTCCACCCTTTGCAGTCAGCGGCCGAATCGTACCACCCGACGGCTCGGGGTTGCGCGACTTGGTCTTGGACAAGTTTGTCGTCGATTCGTTTCCTTCGTTATCGGTGCCATCGCCAGCACTAATGATCGAAATTTGGTCTTCTTGCGTGACCACAATAGGCTTGTGCTGTGCATTAGCAAGTGCCCAAGCGCCAAACTGTGCAATCCCTCTGTACATGTATTTCGCAGGGCGTGTGAACGACAGCGTTTGCGGTACATGGCAGAGGTCGTCCCAGACCTGCAACTGCACATTCGTGGGTGGGTACCTGCCGATATCTTCACGCCGGCCACCGTACTCGTTTAGAGTATGTTCGCTCGGCGGATATGCCAACGGATCTGCTGCCTTGTGGGCAAGATAAATCTGCTCGTCTCGGAGCAGCTCGCCACCGCCGGTCTGTATGAGCATTGGAGGCAGACCGCCAAGGGAAGGCTGTTGCACAGGTGAGACCAGCGGATGCGCCAGCATGTGATTTTGTGTGTACATCTGGATTTGATCCTTGATTGTGACCCTCTCGCCATTCACATAGAGCGACAGATCGTAGCCAGTGTGAGGCACTTTGCGATTTTGATCGGGATGTGACATTGATGAAAGGTCGTCCTTGGACTTTTTCCTCTTAATGGGCGCCTCGGCGAGATCCCTGAGCTCGTCGGTGTTCGGTGGAGGCCAGACCATAGAAGGCTTGTGGTGAAATCCGTGCGGAGGAATGTAGTCGCCAGCGCCATCCCCGGCAACCGAAGGGAACGAATGCGTGAGATCGACCCATGGAGAGAGCAAGATGGTGCCAGCAGGAAGTGGCAGTCTTTGGTCTCTCAGAATAACAAGCATGCTCAGAACCATACCGCCGCCAGCCGAGTCGCCCGCAAACAGAATCTGAGTCGGCTCAAACTCCTCCAGCAGTTGAAGATACGCAGCAATGCAGTCCTGCAATCCACAGGGAAACGGGAACTGCGGCGCAAGTCTGTATTTCGGCGCGAACACTCGCGCCTTCAGCTTGCGCGCATGTCTCTGTATCTGGTATCGATGCTCATCCACAGAGCCGAAGTAGTACGCGCCTCCGTGCACGTAGAGCATTGCGCGATCGCACTTCTCCCCGGTACGCTTGCGCTCATTGTAATCCTTCTTCATCTCCACCCATTCGGCCTTGCACGGCGCGTCCGGTCGTCTCCATTGCCACCAGGTCTTTCCACCCACCAATTCAATCCCCGCCGGTCCGAGCTGTTCCTGAATGAGTCTTGCGCTCTGCTCGAGATAGCGCGCGTTGATGTCGACATCCTGAATGCGCACCCATGTCGGCGCGGGCACCCACTGCGCCGTGAAGGCCTGCAAGTCCTCAACGGTGTGTTTCGCGGAATAGTCGAGGAACTGGCGGATGAGGCGCAGGCCCTCGTGGTAGGAGATGTGGGCGGTGGGCTTCTGGCGCAAAGGGGCGCGATTGAGGAAGTGCGAGAAGTACGTTTCGATGACCGAGGGCGTGACGGCGGAGACGACGCCAAAGGTGTTGAGGGGCATTGTCGTTAATTATTTTTGTTCGGCCCTGCCCTATTTTCTTGGTGTTGCGCCCGGCTCGTCTGTAGATTGCTTCCTTGCAAATTGAAACTCGCAATCCAGTTTTCTTGTCCCGCGCGAACCTGGATCAACGAGTCGCGGCGCCGATGCTCATGGTGTCTCCCGTCCAGTCGGTATTGACCACTGCGATCGAGTCGCTTAAGAATCGAGGGCTGCAGTTGTCGCTTGGTGCGGGCGGCCTCCGTGAGTCAAAGAGATGGCTGAGCGAATTGATGACGGTACAGTACCTCAGCTGTCGGTACGACACAAGATGAGTATGTACGTGTGTATGTATATCCAGTCCAGTTAGCTGAAATGTCACAGCCAAGCTATGAGTTCGGTCCAGGGTTTCGCGAAGGATGCAGCATAGGGGAAGTGGCAGCCGGGGTGTTCTACTTGAAACGTTTGGCTGTCTGTGCATTGCATGCTTCATCTGTGCGGACGCGGAGGTGGAGCTGATCTCTTTTCTTCTATCCAATTGGAATCGATATCGTCCTCTACTAACACCCTTTTTTGGCAGGAGGTTAATCATGAGGAGACGATTACATACATGGACGGTGATGTTGCATCTGTAGCAGTAGAGTCGTATGTATTCGTAGCATCTATGTCATCCTTCCTCTCTCTCAAGCCGCAGTTGAGTTGGCTGCAATACAGGGAACGCCAACACCATCAGCGATACCATCACACAGCACGACACCTTGCTCATCAGGATTCTCAGGACTCCTCAGGTCAATGTCTTCCAGCCTAATATTCTCACAAACAGCAGACGGGCTGCAAACGAGACTGGCAACATCCTTGCCTTCCTTGCCACTCGTGATGCCATGAATGTTCTTGAACAGAATATTCGTGATGTTGACTTTGGAGGGTTCGGCGGCGCAGACTTCCGGATCGATGTTGAAGTAGCACGCGTCTAGCACGATCGGCCAGTCGACGTTCTCGTTGTACATTCCTATGAGTAGGTTGTCAGTATCTACTGTATCGATACGCGTGATCGTTGACTTCAGGATGAACTTACCATTGTAGGTGATGTTGTTGATATAGCCGTATCCAACGTCAGGACCAGCCCAAGACTTGAGGCGGGCGCCATTCTGTGGGCACTTTGTTAGCATGATGGTGATCCTATTATATGAATACAAATTGGACATACCTCAGAGTTCAGCATCGTCACATTCTCAATATACGCGTTCTCGATGTAATCAAGCACGCCAGGGTATTGACCAATGCTGCCCATCGACACACCGTGAGTACCATTGCACCAAAGATCCTTGACATAGATATCGCTCGTATTCGGCTTGGGCGAGAAGCAGTCATCGCCAATGTTCACTCTGCTGTTGGTGACGCTGATGCCCTTGACATTGAGTGTGTCCCAGCCGTCGGTGTTTTTCGGCAGAGCAGAGGCATTGTTGGATTGTGCCTCGATGAACACATTGTCGAAGGAGATCTCGTTGGAACGAATGAGGAAGTTAGTCCAGCATGGGGAGTTGCGCATCTCAATGCCGCTCACATCGACTTGGGTCGCGTTGTCAGTCACGAAGAGGATGGGCCTGTAGTAAGTGTTGTCCGCGTCCAGGATCTCGCGGCCGGCGAAGCCATTGTACCTGATAAACTTGTTAGCAATGATTTTACAATATGTGTAGAGTCGACTAACCATGCCTGCCCATTACCATTGAGCACACCGGTACCAGCCTCAGAGTAGATCTTGATCTTCTCGCCACCCCAAACCCAGAACGTGATACTCCTCTGGAAATCATAATAGAAGTGATTCGCCTGCCAGTAGTCGATATCATCGGTGAACTTGATCTCGCCATCAAGCTGCAAATGCACGTCGTTCAAAAAGCTCAAATCCAGCTTTTTGCCGATCACGTACGTCGAACCGCCTTCTAGATAGACAGTACCGCCATGGTTCGCTTTTTGGAAAGCCCACAGCAGATCGGCGGAGATGTCGTCTGTGTCGTTTTGCGAGGCTCGGATGCTGACTTTGTGGCGGTATTCGGGCTTGTTGCAGCCCCACTTGTCTTTGTGATGTTTCTTGGGCCAGCCTCGCGGCTCGAGACCGGGCGTGATGGAAGCGCCTATTGGGAGGGCTTCTCGGGCTATGCTGGCGGCGGAGGCGAGGCCTGCTGATAAGGCGAGCAGGAGACCTTTCATATTGGCTGATGTAAGGGTGGCGAGGATTGGTTTTGAAACAGCGCGCGGTCGATAGGAGCTATGATTACAGCACTTCGACGACAGAATGACCACCTTAGTAGGATCAAAAGAGACAACCTAGCCAGGACAACCAGCCCCTCTCTCACCGCGGCACTTCAATCTATTATATGACACTCCAGCAGTCGTCGTAACCACATAACAACAATAAAAAAGCCATGATGCCACGGAAGAATTGTGGAACAGTAGACTTCGACAGGCATTGAAAGAATGAGGTCTATTTTTCCGTCTCGGCTCTGTCTTAGATAGCCGACATAGGCAACTGGGGTTCTGTCCTGCGGAGAAGTGGTCGTGGAGAAATGTAGATCGTGGAGAATGCCAGCAAAAGAGCTTTGACTTTCCTGCATAGCGGGTATTGAAGTGGACTCACAGGAAGAGGGAATCCAACATTTACAGAGACTTGGTTTCTTGAGGTGATTGCTCCAGTAATGTCAAAGTGGAGCTGATATATTCTCCACGAAACAGAAGATTTACCATCAGCATTGGAAACTTTTCACCTGGAAATGAGTTCAGAGCGAAATGCATAGAGCAGGGCTGAACGACCTCAAAGGTGTGCACAAACCCTCACCCGCCCTACACGGAGAAATCAGCATTTCATTGGTGCATATTCAACCCTACAACCCTTACAAACAAACGCCTCACAGTCAAGACATTCGGCTAGCCGGCAGCGGCGAGTCTTAGCATCTCTTAGCCATCACAGCAAGTACACTCTCGCCTCCCAAGCCTGCATGGCCTTCTCCTCGCGCACATGCTTTGAATAATTGCTGATGAGAATATGAGGCGGCCTTTCGAACACATTCTTTTTGGTCTTCTCGTCTTTCTTCCATCGCAAAACGCTGTTGGGGATGGTGAAGGGGATGCGGTCCGTGGAGAAGTTCAGCACGATCAGCGCTTTGAAGCCTTCCCGCGTCTCTTTCGAATACATGAACATTTTCTCGTTGTCGCGGTCGTACACTTGGTACTTGCCGTGCACGAAGAGCTCTTTGTGGCGCTTGCGGTATTTGATCATTGTTTTCCAGAAGGCGAGCGGGCTGTTGTTGTCCCCCTGCTGTCGAGCGACGTTGATCTGCGTGTAGTCGTCGTGACAAGGGATCCAAGGACCTGCTTCGCGCTCTGTGAAGCCGGCGTTGGGGGAGTCGTTCCATTGCATGGGGAGGCGGGTGTTGTCGCGTCCGACGTTGAGCACCCCGTCAATTCCCTTTTGGTACATGTATGGGTCGTTGGGATGGTCGTGCACTTTACGCTTGACCCAGAGGTCGGCGTCGATGTCGCGGAACTCCTCAGGTCCAAAGTGATCGGGCATGTTGTGCATACCAATCTCCTGGGATACGCGTAAGCAGTCTGAATTCCGAGGCCATGACTACATTGTATCTCGGTATGATTCTTAACGTACCTGGCCCTGAAACACGAATAGAGTTCCCGAAAGAGTCGTCAGCATGATACAGATGAGCTTGCACCCACGATTCCAGTACGGCGGGTTGTCCGAGACCCATCTTCGAATGCTGCGAAGTTGATCGTGGTTCTGTGCGTAATGTCAGCCTGTCACTCAAGCAGAAACTTGAATTGGTCAACAAACTCACCTCAGCAAACGCCGTCGCCCAAGCTTCGCCATCCGTCTCCGTGACGAGATTCTGCACCTTGGTGACCGTGTCCTTCATCTCAGGAAGCAAATGGCCCTCGCCAATATTCCTTACCATATGCTTGTCAACCTCGTCCGGGTGGTCATTACCGCCGAGCTCCTGTTCACGTTGTCAGATACCGCAATCCTCCAATCCCAGCGAGTCCTAATGATACTAACCATCATATCGAAATCAAACGTCATACTCAACTCCCTCCTCTCCCTCAACACATACTTCTTCAACGCATCCGGCTTTGTCCCGGGCAACTCACCAACCAGCACCGCGTCAAAATCATACTTATCCATAGCCTCGCTCCGCATCTCCTGCAAATACTCATGCATCCTGTCCCCATTCAAGCAATGATCGCTCATATCCTGCCACGGCACATCGTGCTTCGTGACTTTGGCGTCCTGGAAAGTCATGTCCTTCGACATGCGATTTGCAGTATCGACGCGGAAACCTGCGACGCCCTTTTTCATCCAAAACTCGATGGCGGAGGCGTAGATTGCTTTGCGGCAGGCTTCGTTCGACCAGTTCAGATCCGGTTGTTCGACGAGGAAGCAGTGCAGGTAGAACTGCTGGCGCTGCGGGGAGTAGGTCCACGCGCTGCCGTGGATGAGGCAGGCGCGCCAGTTGGTCGGCTCTTGGGGCTCGCCGTTGCTGTGGTAGAGGACGTTGCCGTGTTGGTCCTTTTTGGGGTCGCGCCAGATATACCAGTCGGCTTTGGGGTTGTCTCTGCTCTGCTTGCTTTCTTGGAACCAGGGGTGTTCTTCGGACGTGTGGTTGATGACTAGGTCGAGGATGATTCGCATACCGAGCTTGTTGACTTCCGCGATCAATTCGTCCATGTCTTCCATTGTGCCGAAGGCGGGATCGATGGCTGTGTAATCTGATATGTCGTAGCCGTAGTCCTTTTGTGGGCTTTGGTATGTTGGGCAGAGCCAGAGAGTGTCGACTCCGAGGCTCTTGATGTATCCAAGCTTGGACATCACGCCTTTGATGTCGCCGTGGCCGTTGGTGTTCGTTGTGTTGGAATCTTTGAACGAGCGAGGCCAGACTTGGTAGAAGACGGATTCTTTCCACCAGGGCCTGCAGGGTTCCTTGGGCCGCAAATCTGGAGAGCAAGATCGGGCAGGTGAGGGAGATCGCGATTGTCCGTGCAATCGCAGCGCCCATGGCAATGGAGCATACTTGCCAATACCTGGCGTTCGAGGACTCATTGGACCACTGGTCGTCATGGTGAAGTGTAATGATCTGAAGAGTCGATCAAGTTCCTGTCTCCCTTGGAATCGTTCGACTTATACGAAAGTTCCACTTGAAGCTCGATGCTTCAAGTTGTTCAGTGCTGTGGGAAAGAAAGTGTATACTGCGAAAACTCAGGAGTCTTATAAGCCTAATCGAAGTCTGTTGTGCTCGCCGTCAATGGTGGCCCATGTTTGCATTTCGGCGAGCATACTCTATGCAATGGTGGAATTTCGAGACACAAACAGGTGATCTGGGTGCTTCGTGTCAGAGTGCCACCGAAGCCTAAGGTGACTTGCTATTTAGTCTAGAAAGCAAACCTCTAGGTCTGTTTTGAAATGGTTCCATGCCTTGCATGTGCTCGTTCCATACAGAGGTATGAAGTACTGTTAGTGGACGCTTGGAGCCTCTTTCCAACTCTAATAAGAAAGATGGTACACAATATCGTCTGACGTGTCCAGACGAGCGCACCCCAAAGCATTCGGCGACAAAAATCATCGAAGCCAGGAAGAACGCAGCTCTTGTTGGCGATTATCACAGCATGGTGGTCGTCAACATACATGTATTCGGAGCAAAAAGCAAAAGATGAACTCATCCGAAGATGATGAACATGGAGAAACCCGGAGTCGAACCGGGAACCTTCTCCACTCAGCTAAGTACGGGGTGATTGTACAGTGCTAAGAAGATGTCATACCGCTAGACCATATCCCCTGATGTGATGAAAGCTTCTCGGGTCCAACTGATTATATCCGCTGTAAAACAGCCGCGATCGTTCCTCGATGCTCTGAACAAGGAATTGAACGAGGATGGAATTCCACTTGGTGATCATTTTGTAGAGACTGCCGGATCAGGCATAATGAATTCGCTGTCCAGTGTCGATCATAGTTCAAAGCGAATGTCGGCTTGTGAGCACTGCCAATGCAAGCTGCAAAGGGTGTATCATGAGAAGTTTCTGGAGGTGTCTGTTTTCGTTGTGATCTCATGGATCTTTCGTACTGAATTCGCATAAGCTTATCAATAGAGGTCAAGACTGTATCGTTTTATGCTCGAAAGGCTGAGGCACTTGTACGCTGGATCATGAGTTAAAGTCGCTCGAAGCTTCTTTCATGTCTGTCGTTAATTGGTGAGAAGTGGATAGATTTCAGGTGGCCTTCCCTTTCCCCTTGCCTTGGTGTTCCGATGGTTCCACTACTGTCGGTCCCTCTTCGTCTTCGTCCTCGTCTTCGTCATCAGACATGTCTTCGTCATCCTCATCCCAGCCAAAGAAGGTCCTGCTTGCGGTATCCTTACTCAAGGAAGCTGCACCTTCGTCCTGCCCCGAGCTCGATTCGCCTTCTTCTCCCGCGCTCTCGCTCCCCCCATCTTCAACCGAGCTTTCACTGCCGGTCCGCTCGACGTCCATCTGCTCACGCATAGCCCTAGCAACAGCCTCACGGACCTTCTCCTCTGCAGTCTCCTTGCTCTCCACATACTCGGCATCCAGCCTTCCCTGATTGCTTCCCATCTTGCCCGCCTTAATCTTAGCCTCAGTCGCTTCAGCAGCATCGATCACAGCCTCCCATCGCTTTCGGCGCTCCTCCTTCTCTTTCCTCTCCATTTCAGGCTTGGTGGCGAGGTACTCAGCCAGTCGCTTTGCTTCATCAACAGTGCGCAATCTTCGCCCGTCCAAGTTGCGGTTGCTTCCATTCTGGTCTTGTCTGTCGCGGTTTTTCTTGCTGCTCATGCGGCCACCAGCAGCGCGAAGCTGGGAGCCGAAACCACCCTTGCCACCACATAGCTTTGCGCTGATGCGGAGTGGGAGAAAAGTCGCGGTGTTGTCTGGGAGGAGGGTGCTAACGGATGCATCGTCGGTCGCGCGGAGTAGCTTTCCGGATGTTGTGGATACGATCAAGCTTGTGTCGATGTTGGGTGGAAGGCGCGCATAGACGGCGCGCAACACGTCGCAGATTCGCGAGTTGGCGGAGATAGGGATGTTGAGTGTTCGCGGAAGGCCCAGGCCTGGGAAAGATGTGACGAGTAGGTTGATGCTTTGCGACTGGTGGGTGTCACATGGCGAAGAGGTCGCCATGATAGGCGCGCTTGGCTGAAGGGCGACAGCAGCCATGTTGACGCTGATGAGAGAGTGACAAGGTGGCAGAGTTGATGAGTTGGTGATGTTAGTGAGGGTGCGAAAGGTTGAAGAGTGAGTGAGTAACGGATGTTGGTGTGATGTTGCGTTTGCCTCTCACATGTCTCAAGCCCTCTCACCAAGCGAAGCCCTGAGGTTCGCTGCTGCTGCTCGCCGGCTTCACCTCGGGAGACGGGACTAGCCTCACCTGCTGTCCACCCCACACAAACGACCGCACACATAATTTGAAAGATTATACTCGTGCTCTCTCGATTGCGCGACCTCCCACCTTCCGTCAAGCCTTCCACCAGCCAAACTAACCAAACAGTACCCGCTGCCAAAATGTGAGCAACACTTCAACGATGATATACAAGATGCGAATTACCAGTACTGACAATGCGCCAGGCTGATCCCCAAGGCCGACCGCAAGGCGATCCACGAGTACCTCTTCCGCGAGGGTGTGCTCGTCGCCAAGAAGGACTTCAACCTGCCCAAGCACGGCGAGATTGACACCAAGAACCTCTACGTACGTCTCTTGCCATTGAGGACTCCGCGCAATGCAGCATGCGAGAAACGAATCTAACAAATCTCCCCAACAGGTCATCAAGGCTTGCCAGTCCCTGACCTCCCGCGGCTACCTCAAGACCCAGTTCTCCTGGCAGTGGTACTACTACACCCTCACCCCCGAGGGTCTCGACTACCTCCGCGAGTGGCTGCACCTTCCGGCTGAGATCGTTCCTCAGACCCACGTCAAGCAGCAGCGCTCCCACGCCCCGCCGCGCGGCATGCTCGGTGGTGACGGCGAGCGCCGTGGTGGTGGCCGTGGCGGCCCCCGCGGTGACCGCGAGGGTGGCTACCGCCGTCGCGACGATGGCGAGAAGAAGGAGGGCGCCCCCTCTTCCTTCAACCCCGAGTTCCGTGGTGGCTTCGGCCGTGGCCGCGGTGCCGCTCCCTCCTCTTAGGAAGGGGATGGAATGTGGTAGTGTCGCAAAAGGTCACGGTTTGATCGGATCAGGAATGGTTTTATGAGCAGGCTATGGCTTTTGAATGGCACGAAACAACAATGAGCCGAAGATCGGAGATAGTTCGAGAGGAACAGACGGGCTTCAGGCTCTGAATAAGCGAGATAATCCCAGTCGGCCTCACCATGCGAGCCCATGTGCCGCTTTTCTTTTTTGTTTATGTGTGCATGTCTTGATTTTGGTCGTGATGTTTCGCGGTGACTGCGGCAGATGCATCTATCTCTGCCATGCGGTTGCCGCTGCTATCTTGCAATTTATGATACTCATTTGCCAGAACACATATTCTTCCTATTAAGTGCGCCTGTGTATTCACCAGCGTGCCGAAATAACAAATGCTTATACCTGCTTCCATCACCTGTCTGGTAACCGAGCCATTGTCTTGATACGCGTGTTTCAAGGGCCATATTCATTGGTGTCCATATTATTGCTGAAAGATGTTGAGAGCGCCGAACTAAACATCAATGTACTTCACCTTATGCTCTTCCAGCACCTTTCACTACCGAAGCAGAACAACACTATATATTGATCTGAGCACCTCTGGACGTCTAATCACACCTAACGCCCGATTGTTCCACCTTCTTCTGACACCGAGCTGGAATTCAACAATAACAAGAACAAACACATTGTATTCATGCATTTGTCTTCGGGCCCATCTATCTGTAAGCGAGAATCGAGAAACTGACCGATATATCACTCGATGCATGCGCATATGCCACTGACTCATTGAAAGAAATGCCATTCGGCCAAGGAGATAGCTCCAAACATGTATCCTGCTTTACGTGATTCTCATATCACTGCCTTCACAAGCCTCGGGATCTCAGTCCACCTACCTATAAAGACAGACCAGAAATATGCTTAATCACAATCACCGACAACTGCATTTGGGGGCGAGCGCTCTCTGGGCGTTCATGCCTTTGGAGCGTATACAAGACCAAGAGATCAGTCAAGATACTGATCGGAAAGACCATCTTGTCTCCAAGTCTGTGCTCTCAAGAAAACACGATAGAAGAGGGTGGACGTACAGGTAGACTGGGATTCAAAGCATGAGATCCTAGGAAAAAGGCCATGCTCGAAACAAGTGCATTCACGTGCACCACAACCAATATAGAAGACAAAATTACCTACAAGTCTGCAAGATGCTTTCTTGTTCAGACGTGGCGGCCTGCTCACGCCTCCAGACCGAGGGTGTCGCCGACGAACGAGACCGTGTTCCCAGGGCGCGAGACTCAGAGAGAGACACAGTCATGTTAGTGCTTGCGCAAGTATCGTCGACTTCAGGGAGAAGAAACATGAGACTATGTTGGGATGCACCGTGACCGTGACCCAAGATCAAGTTGTCGAGCTCAGCGCGGGAGTTGATCTTGCTTTTGAAGGCAAGACAGACGTGGTTGATGGACTCACGTGTGCTGTTACGAGGCCCGATTGCTATCTCTTCTGCGTCTCTGGCGGCCAGCTCAGAGAGGGCAAAGTGCTCAGATATTTGTGAACAATATGTCTCTGCATCAGAGCATGTCCAATCCCCCTTCCCATCCCCCCTCCCCAACTCTCACAGCATCAATACCCCCTCTCCCCCCTCAACCGATCAAACCTCACCACCGCGCCCAACAGCACCTGCGCCCCATTCGCACAATCCTCCGGCGCAGAATACTCCAACGGATTATGGCTGACGCCATCCCTGCACGGCGCGAAAATCATACTCGCCGGCACCCTCTTGCTCGCATAAACCGAATCGTGCCCCGCGCCACTCGTCATCATCTTTCCCCAAGAACCCAAATTCCCATCTACGACCTCTGCCTCTCCGAAAGACGCCCTCCCCGCCTCCGTGACGCATGCAATGCAGTCGTCGTGGAAATTCGTCGCGGGCGAGACGAAGTCCGTTTTCCACGACACTTCGCACTGGCGCTGTGAGGGCGCGCAGCCGGCGTTGACGCCTTCGGCGTCTTCGCCTGCGGCGATGGCTGCGAAGGCGCGTTTGCATTCTTCCTCGACGGCGTCGACTGTGGAATCTTTCGGCGAGCGGACGTCAAGACTAAACTGCACCCACCCGGGCACGGTGTTGGTCGATCCCGGTTTGAGATTCAGAATCCCCGTGGAAGCCAGCGCGCCGTGGCGGTGGGCGATGCGGTGACTCGCTAGGATCATTTTACTCGCCGTGAGGAGGGCATCGGCGCGGTGTTGGAAAGACGTCGCGCCCGTGTGGCTGTCGCGGCCTTGCACGGTGCAAGTGAACCATTTGTAGGCTTGCACGCCGCGGACTATGCCGATTTGGCGGCGCTCCGCTTCGAGGATGGGGCCTTGCTCGATGTGCAGTTCGAAATGGGCGGCGATGGGCATTGCTTCCCATGAGCAGGGGGTAGTTCCCAGGTAGCCGATGCGTTCGAGTTCGGAGCGCATGGTCGCTGTGTCGCTGGATGGGATGACGGATTTCAAGTCGTGGGCTTCTTGCAGGGGGATGGAGCCCGCCCAGACGCCGGAGGAGACCATGGATTTGGGGAAGCGGGCGCCTTCTTCGTTCGTCCAGTTGATCACGCCGACGGGGTAGGTTGTTTCCACCCAGGCGTCGTCGAGGGCGCGGAGCATTTCGATGCCTGCTGTCACGCCGAGGATGCCGTCGTAGCGGCCGCCGCTGGGTTGCGTGTCGAGATGGCTGCCGGCGCAGGTTGGGGGACCGTCGTTCAAGCCGGGTCGGATGGCGAATTGATTTCCCATGGCGTCTGTTGTCACTTTGCAGCCGAGAGCTTCTGTCGTTGAAGCGAACCAGTCGCGAGCTTGTTTGTCGGTGTCGGAGAGCGAGAGGCGAGACATGCCTGTTTCCGTTGGGTGGCTTTGAATATTGTCGTTAGCATTAATGACGACGTGATCGAAAAGCGATACCTTGGTTGTTTGGCTTGAACATGAAATCATGGATAAGGAATCAATTGAGGTGATCTCTTCCATCCGTCAACTGCAAACCCAGCCCCCAAAAGCTTCACACTTGAGCAATCAACCAAGAAAAGGAACATTTATCAACTTACTCTCCCCACCTCTCCCCCTTCCCCCATTCACAAGTACTATGAATATCGCCCATCAAGCGATCCTTCTTGACTTTCAAACTCCTCATATCGCCCTCCGACATCTCAGCGACAGCGATATTTCTGATAGCCGAGGTAGAGAACCAACGAGGCGGCGCAACGAAGCGATTGGAGCGACGACATGTTGAGCGTGATAAGCGTAGAGAAGTCTGGCGGAGGACTGTGCTGTTCATGATTCCAAAACAAGAAAATATATGAGCGGCCAGTGAAATGTGAAAGAAAGAAAATCCAGTACGCAGATGAACCTGTTGCGAAAGTGTCGTTGCACCGTTCGGGGAAGGTGCAAGTCGGCGAAATCGGGCAGCGAAGCTCTCTCCACATTAATTGATAGATCGCGGTGTGCCGACCTGCCTCTTCAGGCAATGCTGCACGCAACTCCATTCTCTAGATATGGAGAGGCGTTTTGAGAAGGCGCAGGTTCGTTCGCATATTACCTTATGCTCGAAGTGGTAGGTGGAGCAAGACTTTTTAGGGAATAGATAGCTTTCGATAGTGCTACTTAGCGGCCTCTCATCTCTATACCGTGTCCGTGGGTGCTAGAATGCTCGAATATCAGAGGGCTACGAATAGCGACTTCAATACATGTATACTCGAGGCGCTAAAAAGCTAATAGATCGTTGTGTAAAGTATACGCTCTACGTGCATACTTTTGACGACCCGTCCCTCTTTGACTTACTCCACCTACTGCTTAGAGCATGCATGCGCACGAACCTGAGCTGTCTCAAAACATCTAGTAAAGTGGAGAATTGACATTCAAGAAAAATCAGAGATGTACATGCTAAATACATACATGCGGGCAGAGGAGAAGAACACACAAAAAAGCAGAAGAAAGGAGAGTAAATTCCAAAGAGAAGAGATCAAAAGAAAGAAGAAAGAACCCAGGAAAGAATAAACCGAAAATCTCTCTCAGGGAACCGAAGAAATTGAACGGCCTGCAAGACCCACAAGGCTCATGGTCAGAAGAGAAGGCAAGGCTTCAGCACGACTATTTCCCGTTTCCCCTTTTCGTTGATTTCACATGAAAATCAAGCACAACAAAACGCCATTTTTCCCAATGCAGACATGCACATCATAGTTCGTCGACAAAGGAGAAATCCCCCATTCCTGGTCCTCGAGAAGCAGATAATCGATGACGAGGTGAAAGGTGGACGCAGCACCAAGTTGAACGCGGATCCTAAGCTTGTTGCTGCTCGGTGGCGCTCGAGGGAGCTGCGGAGGAAGCGCCGTTGACCGGCTTAGGGCTGCTGCGCCGGCTTTCCTGCTTGGTAGAGCGCTTGTCATCGTCACCGCTGTCGTCGTAGTTCTCATCCATGTCCATCTTACGTGCTGCTGGCTCGTAGACAGGCGCCGACTGCTGTGGAGGTGGGGCAGGGCGCTGCTCTTCTTGCTGGGGTGCTGTGGGTGCACGAGGAGGGGAAGGCTGGGTCATGGTCTGCATAGACGGGAGCGAAGGTGGCGCCGGCGGGTGGTGAGCGGCCTCGGATGGGTGGTAAGTCGATGGAGGACGCTGCTCGTCGAGTCTACGCATTTCGGAAGGGCTGCGGTTGGGCGGGGTAGATACCTTCATCGGCTGAGGAGACTGGCGCTGCAGCTTGACCTCGTCAAGACGCGAGCGAGTCTCTTCGGTGGCAGGCCTCTTAACGCTGTGGTCATCTTCCCACTCGCGAATGCGCTTCGGTGCGGTGCTGCCTGGTCTCTCCTCGCGCTCACGTGCTGCGGCATCGGCGGCAGCTTGTGCGTTCGATGGTGGCGGAGCGCCGCTCGCAATTTGCGGCATGATGTTGCTGGCGTGATGCTCGTAAGGCGTCCTCGGGAATCCACCGCCAGGGGACGGCTGAGGGTTGTTAACGAGAGGCCTAATCTCAGGGCGAGGGCTCGGCTGGCGGTTGAAGGGAGGGACTGGAGTGTGGCTGGTTGGTGGGGGCACGCCGTTAGGTGGAGGTCCACCGCCCTGCGCGAAAGGAGGCTGACCTGGACCTGGGAGAGGCTGCTGCTGTTGTTGCGGAGTCTGTTGCTGCTGTGCAGGCTGCTGGGGCGGCGGGCCTTGCGGCGTGCCAAAGGCAGGGTGCTGAGGTGGCAGGTTCGCCGGTGCCGGCTGGTAAGGAGTAGACTGCTGGTTCTTAGGCGAAGGAGACAGACCGCGGTGGGCCGGAGGCGGCGGGCGCTGAGGCTCCTGGTATGGGCGCAGGGGTTCCTGGCGAGGCGGGCTGGGTCCGCGAGATGCCATGGGTGGCTGCGGCGGCGGCTGCGCGCGATCGCGGGGCTCGTACGGGTTGAGAGGCTGCGGCGGGCCTTGCGGGTTCTGCAGCTCAGCAATCCTGTTGCTTCCCCAGTTGTTGCCGGTGGCAAGAGGTGGCGGCGCGGGGCCAGCAGGGGGGCCGTTCTGGGCGTGAGCTCCCCATTGAGGACCCGGAGGACCACCAAGAGCGCCAGGCTGATAGGCCTGGGGGTGAACATCCTGCGGCAGAGGAGCACCAGCCTGGTTGGGAAGACCATTGGTGGGCTGTCCCTTCAACAGAGCAAGACGGGCCTTGATGTGAACGTTCGACGGGTCGAGGTCAGCAGCCCTGGTGTATGCGTCGAGCGCATCGCTTGTCTGGTTGTTGCAAGATTCGTAGAGGGTGCCGAGGTCGTACCAAACCTCTGAGATGTTAGGGTTCAGGCGGATGGCACGAGAGTAGGCGTCAAGGGCGTCGCGGTATTGGTTGATCTGGTAGTAGAGCACACCAATGGAGCACCAGAAGGTCGGGTTGCGGCCGTCGCGGTAGACGGCTTGCTGGTACGCTTCGTAGGCCTTGGGGTATTTTTGCTGCGACATGTAGCATCTGCCGAGCAGGTACCAGCTCTGGGCATCGTTCTGGTCTGGGAGGTGTTAGATCGGTGTTGATGAGGCAGGGGAAGAACCAAAACAAGCAACATACCAGAAGCAACAGATTTTTCAAGATACTCAATAGCTTGCTCTTGACTGCTGAAGCTTGTGCTTTGTTGGTGGTGGAGCCAGCCCAACTGCTGAAGAACCTTGGCGTGGTTCGGGTCGCGCTCAAGCACGCGCGTGTAGGCAGATTTGGCGGAGTCGTACTGGAGATACGCGTCAGAGATGAAAGTGGCAACAATCAGACATTTCAACTTACGTCTTTCTGCTGTTCGTGGACGTGACCAATCTGGAACCAGATATCCTCCTCGCTGAGAGGCTTTGGAGGATCCGTGACAATATAACGGAAGCACTAAATGAACGTCAGTCAGCAATCGCGTTGGATAGCACGACTTCGCGTCGAACTCACCTCAAGACTCTGCTGGAACTTCTGCTGCTGTTTATAGATAATACCCAGGCGAAAGTAAATCTCGTTGGCCTTTTCAAAGTTTGGCTCCATGCGCATGACTTGCGAAAAGGCCTCCTCTGCGTGCTCCAAGGATCCGTAGCGGTCATACAGTATGCCAATACCGTACCACAGCTTGGGCTCTTTGGGGTCCGGCAAATGATACAAGGCCTGCTGGTAGGCCGAGTACGCCTGCTGGAGGTCGTCCATCATGAGATAGCAGTGACCCAAGCTGCTCCAGACCTCGCCGTTTGTAGGCTCTACAATGAGGATGTTGCGAAGATACTCGACGGCGGCAGTGAACTGGTCCTTGGCGCGCAGTATGCAGGAGATGGCGAGCATGGCCGGGACGGAGCGCTGGTTGAAAGTCATGGCGCGCTCGTAGGCCTGAGTCGCGCCGTCCAACTCGCCCATCATCTCCGACAAGGCGCCAAGCTGCAGCCATACTTGCTCGTTGGAGGCGGCGAGATATTGCGCGGCGGTCTTTTGCTGCTGCGGAGGAGGCGGCTGAGCCTGGGGTGGCATGGGCATACCTGCTCCGTTGGGCTGTGGTCGTGGAGGGTAGTGCTGCTGATGGGCTAGCGGGCCAGTGGGCGACTGCTGAGTCGCCATGGTTGGAGGGCGCACTTCCACAGTGAAGACGGTGGAGGTCTTGAGGATGTCAGTGGCTGGGGTGGAGGAGGGACATGGAGTCGCGTATACAATAAGATGATACCGCGACTCACTACTACAGGACTTATAATCACTGACCTTTGGGCGCGCTCGTGACGATCAGCTGCGACTCCGAAAAGGGAAGGCGCACGCTGGGACGATGATGATGAGACGAGACGGTTAAAGTGATGCGGAGGTCGGCTGGCGGTGGAGTGGTATAGAGCGCCCGCGCAAACAATGGAAGAGAGGATTGAATGAAGAGAGATGAAGTCAGTCAGTCAGGTGGGAGACTGGAGTGTGTGAGGTGACGGGGAGAGAAGAGAGAAGGAAGAGAGAAGGGAAACGGGCAGAGAAGGCGCGCGGGCGGGCATGGATGGGTGGCCCTCTCCCAGTCGGCATGGGATGGGTAAGGGTTGATGGGGGGGGATTGATGGCGCAGAGTCGGGTCGACGACATGAGAGACACGACAGAGTTTAGCGGCAGATGTGGGTGTGGGTCATCGCTTTCTGCGCCTAAAGCTCGCTTAGTGGGTGGGTCCTTGGGGTGAAGTGGGCGGGTGGAGAAGGGCAGGGCAGGTGAGGCAGGTGAGGCAGGCACAGGCAGCCTGGTAGCCTGGTGGAGGTACGTGTAGTCTGGCAGTCAGTCAGGCTCAGGCAGAGATGGATGGCGCCTGAAGGCTTGATGCGGGCTTGATGCAGGCTGATGCGGGCTGGCTGATGCGCGTTCATGGATGCATGTCTGGCTGAATACATGCACATGTCGTTGCTGGCTGGCTGGCTGGCTGGCTGGCTGTTCGGCTTGGACGTGGGCGGGCGCTAATCATCAATCATCCTCAAGCCATCCACCAAGCCATCAAGCCTCATCCGCCGCCCATCACCCTGACACCCTCTGTCCATCTATGCCTCCTACCCGCGAGATCACATGACTCCACATGTCCCTTCTGTGCTTCCAATCCAAGCATCTTCTCATCTTCCGGCTCGGGATCGGCTGTGCGAACGGGCACTAATCCACTTCAAGCCACATCCAGACTCCACCCAAGCCTTGACGCCACGCTACAACGCCTTGTGGGGCTGCTGTTCTGAATCTCTCCAAGCATCCGTTCTGTCACTTATGTCTCGCCGTCTCAACTTGACTCTGATGATATCTCCGTCCCTCTCCACACACATGAAGCCAAGCACCAACGCTGCCACAACGTTTTTTTAGATTCCACGCTCGGCAAAGTCAGAACAATAATAACCTCCGACACTCCCCCAAGAACCTGTTCTCCACCCTCTACGCATCACTCACATGTCCGCGGCGGCTGCAAAGATCATCATCATCATCATCTGAGACATACATCCCCCACCGGCTACTACCAACCAACTTACTCCATACATCGCTGATCCGGCCCGCTACCAGTAAGGTTGCCGATGTAGCGTGTGCGTGTGCGTGATGCTATGGTTTGGTTCGGGGCCAATCTTCAAGCCAGTGAACTCTCTTTTTGGTCGTGTTCTTCCCCCTCTTCTGCCGTCAGCCTAGAAGCCCTGCATCCCGGAAGTCTATATCGTCAGGAGAAATGAAGTTGACAGGCCGTGACATTTGATGGCTTGACATGGCCTGACAGCTATGTCGGAAGTACTTGATTACATGTGTACCTGCCTATAAGCTGTCTTTGTAAAATGGTTACATGAATACTGAATAATTTACAATATATGTATTCCTTCTTTACTTTCTTTCCAGACAGCATCGCCCTTAATTAAACAACCCAGCGTCGCTCAAGTGCCTAGACAACATCACCTCCCGCAAATGAATCTCAGTGCTACCTCTGTGCCTGCACACCCCATTCAACACACGCGACGAGCAGGCACAAGAAGAGTAGAGACATCCGTACCTACCTAGAACCGTCACCCAATCCTCTCCATATCCTCTATCAGCTCCCATCCCCCCAAAAATCCCAAATCAGAAATGCCAGAGGTAGCACAACCGCACTCCTTTCCCGCCGTACCACAATCCCCCATCCACCAGCAGCCATCCACCTCGCCCCGACCGGCTCATCAATCTCCTACCCCCCAAGCAGCGGCTATCCGCACACGCACGAGCGTGAGCAGAGCAAGGCCGTAACATCACGTACGTACACTGCTACAAGCTCCGACAAGTAGTAGAAACACACCACCCATACCATAACGCTACGTACCGCCATCACACACGAACCTCCTCTCCCTCCTCCCCGTCCGCCTCCCCGCCCGCACACCCGTGGACAACCTCCGTATCAGCTAAGCCCTGGGCTGAACGGCTGGCTGCTTTTTGCCTTGCCTTGCCTTGCCTTGCCTTGCCTTTGCCTTTGCCTGCAATGCGAGACGGACGCAATGCACTGCGGATGCGGGATGCAGAAGCGGTAGGGTGGCGGATGCGGGTGCGACGCGGCAAGAAAGGGCAAGGCTGCAAAGCTACGTGCTGAATCTGCAACACGCTCGCTCACACATGCGCCTTGCTTGAGTGACACGAGCTGGACCCGGGGGAATGGTAGAGGGTGGGTGGAAGGTTTGGGGGGCGGGAAGAGGAAGGTGGTGGTGGGTTTTGTGTGGACGGTCGAAGAGTGTTATTACTGCTGTACATGAATGTCACGCGGTAGTGATAGCATGGATCTCTGGATGAGGGAGTATGAGGAGATATGTAGGCCGCGGCATATGTCACGGCGTGTTGAGTGTGGGTATATATATCACGTGGGAATTGCCTTTCTTCGCCCTGCTCTGCTCTGCTCGACTATCCTGTTGTTCTGCTCGACACTTTCACGGATACCATCCCCATACGATCTACCTCGAGCTCTCACGCGCTCGTAGCAACCATGGGCCGGGCGTCCGGAATCCAAACCAAGGCTATTTTGCAAGCCTGGCCCGTCGACGGCGATCACTGAAGAGCCAGAGGCGTTTAGTATGTCGAGAAATCATCGTGAACTTCAGAGGCCGAATCATTGCATCCGTCTGCTGCCTGCTTGTCATAAGCATGGAAGAGAAAGCTAGCTGAAAGAAGAGACACGCTCGGGGAATGGATGGGTAGCACAACAGCCTTGTCACGTCGCAGATGAGATACAACATAGTACAACGTAGGAGATAGCCCAGCCCAACCCAGTCCAGGCCCAAACGCACGCACGCACGCACGTTGTTACAACAGAACAGCAGCAATCGCAATTCCCAAATCAGGCCGCTGTGGCTGCACTGCACCACGCAACCCAAAAATCTCCCTCCCACCACACGAGATCTGTACTAGAAACTTCACGTGAGACAGCCGTTCGAACGCTGCCAGGCTCCACTGGTTGAAGACAACGTGTCGCGAACGGGAAAGCGAACGGGAGCAAAAAGAAAAGCGTCAGGTTATGTACGCGCCCGAGCAACCCTCCCGCACCCATGCATGAGGCGCGCGCGCGCATGCATATAGGTACAGTTACATGCATGCATGCATTGGTGACATGAGAGAGAGAGGCTGGGAAGGGGGAGTGGAGCGGAAAGCAGGTGGTACTACAGTACTGATGAAGTTACTGACGATCTCGGCTCGAACATGCAGCAGCGACCAAGCTTTTCTCCTCTCGGTAAGAGGTCCTTTCTGCCTTTTCTCCTGCCGCGTCGATTAGGTACGGAGGTATTCCTGGCCCTGGACGCCCCGTTGCGCGCCACGCAGGCGGCCGGACAGACATACATGTATCCACAGCGCAGGCAAGCAGGTGGATGCGATATCCACCCCCGGTTTCTTGTTTAGGAGGTAAGATGACGGAAGCGCAGTGCAGCTCTCCCTGACGTGCGTGCCTGAACTTGCTCACTGCTGCTTGGTCTCTTCGTTTCTCCTGGTATTCTTTCGCTACGAGTTGAAGTCGCTTGGAGTCGCGTGAATGTACCGTTCTGGACAAAAGTCCGTGAGGCTGGGAGAAGTAGGAGGTAAGGAGGTTGGAGGTAGAAGACCCAAGAAGAAGGGCAAACGGTTCTTTGCGCGCGTTTGGCTGTCTGTTCGTTGATCGAAGTTATGGATCTTGCCCCGGCCTTTGGCGTGGTTTTATTAACCATACCGCCAAACCGCCAAACCGCCATGCTGTACATGTATATGGCCATGACTCTCTCCTCAGCCGTCAAACCATCCTCCCCAATCTCGCCCATCTCTCTCCTGACTCGCTACCCGTCTGTCACGCATCTCGCCATCCGATCATCCCAGCCTCTCATCCCGCGCCTACGTGCGTGATCTTCACCAGCCCATGATAGATAGATTTCCAAGATTAGCAGCAAGGCCACCGCCAGATTTTAGCCTCATGTCAAGAAATCACAGGCCCCAGCCCAAAAAAAAAAAGCCCCAACTGTCAGGGCAGGGCTGCCGAGCCGTTCCTTGGTGTGATGTTTCCCTTCAGCCTCTCTCTCCCCCTTCTTCTTCTTCTTCTTCTTCTTCGCTTGCCGATGGGGCGCACGCACACGCAAACGCACGCGCCCTCCCGCGCGAAATGCAATGCATGTGCTCATCTTCTGGCTCGCCTGGCCGGCAAGATGTGGCACCGCCCGTTGACCCGTTTGGCGTCACCAGTGCACCACACACACCACACGGTGAGAGGTGTGGCCACACAGCACCAACCGTCCGTCATCCCGAAACATCAAACAAAAGGGCAACGGGCGGGCGCTTGCACTTTGGGCCCAGGCCCGGGCGCTCAGCCGCCAGCCGGTGCCCGTCGCCGCCGCCAGCATCGCCGAGGAGGGAGCCCTGTCGTCGCTCAAAGATTGGCGTGACAGGACACGGGCGCTGGCGTTTTTGCTCTCCTCATACGTAAGGTCTCTAAACGAAGGCGGTAAGTTCATGGTCTCCCGGCTTTGCGGATTCAAGCTTTGCAAGCCACGACACATGGTCCTTACCTTAGCCTGGTAGGGTTTCTTTGGGTTTCTTTCGGGAGCTAAGGTAGGGGACAGGCGAGAGTTTTCCACCATCATCATCACATCTGGCACGCTGGCAAGGGCCCGGTTGTGTGCTTAGCCGCGAAACTCAAAACAAGCCACTGTGCCACGTTCTTTCGGAGCGAGGCCGTTGGGATGGTTGATTGATGGATTGTTCTTCCTGGTGGTCACTACTTTGGCGCGTCAGGCGACGCCTCATTTTGGCTTCGTGGAAGATGTCGAGACCTCCTGGCGCGCGAGGCCGGTGGCTGGGTTTCTTGGTGTGCAGACGTCGCGTGCGGTCGTGGCACTTTCGTCGCTGTGTAGGCATGCTCGTACCATATGGTGTATACCGTAGATGCTCAGCAACACTTTTCTTCCAAGACACGATGTTCCAGCTTTCCGCTATTTGCGGCAAGGAGCGAGCCAAGTCGCGATGATGGTAGAGCAGAGATCGGTGAATATTAAGGATCGCATCGTGTAGCAACTCGGGCAGTCAAGGCGGAAGATATCCCCGATCTAAGACATATGCATTCCTCGATCGCCAGCACCCTTATGCTCGCCTTCATCTACTTCGAGAGTTTACATGTAGCAGCTATATCACCCTATCGAGCTCTCAGTGCAGTAACACATTCCCCCCACCCGAGCACCCCTTTCCCCTTGGCAATAAAGCGACAACAAGTATCTAGGCGGACGCCTAGTAAAACTGAAGACATTCCAGTATACCTAGTGAGCCGCCAGAATACCACACAGAACCCAACAGCGCCGTTTAGTCCAAGTGTCCATCACACCACGGTAGTACTAGAAGTACATGTACGTGACCAATAAGTCTCATCGCAAGCTAGACTTCAAAAGAACGATGCTCACCAATCCGTTCTGCGACCACACCCATGGAAATTCTGCCTATTCGACATCTCCCCTCTATAGAGGCAAGACGATTTCTCGGATCCCAGGTGGAAAACGAGGAGCATGCAGCATATTGCCTGAAGAGGCAGGTGAGAATCGCCATTGACCTAGGTATCTATCAATTGTGGAGAGAAGCTTTGCTGCCGATCTCGCCGACTTCATCTTCGAAGTGCACTACACACTTTCACATAGGTTCATTCACGTACTGTGATTCTCGTATAACTATCTCATCATTAGAGCCTCGTGATTTTTCATCGAACAATGAACAGCGCAATCCTCCGCCAGACCTCTCTACGCTTATCGCGCTCAACATGTCGCTTCAATCGCTTCGTTGCGCCACCTCGTTGCTTCTCTACCTCGGCTATCAGGAATATCGCCGTGGCTGAGATGTCGGAGGGCGATATGAAGAGTTTAAAAGTCAAGAAGGATCGCTTGATGGGCGATATTCACAGTACTTGTGAATGGGGGAAGGGGGAGAGGTGGGGAGAGTAAGTTTCTAAATATTCCTTTTCTTGTTTGCATGCTCAAGTGTGAAGCTTTTGGGGAGGAGATTCACAATTGATGGATGGAAGAGATCATCTCGATTGATTTCTTACGCATGATTTCATGTTCATGCCAAACGCTGTATATAACGTTTTTCGATCACGCCGTTATTGATGCTAACGTCAATGTTCAAAGTCACCCAACGGAAACAGGCATGTCCCGCCTCTCGCTCTCAGACACCGATAAACAAGCTCGCGACTGGTTCGCTTCAACAACCGAAGCTCTCGGCTGCAAAGTGACCACAGACGCCATGGGCAACCAATTCGCCATCCGACCCGGTCTGAACAACGGACCCCCAACCTGCGCCGGCAGCCATCTCGACACGCAACCCAGCGGCGGCCGCTACGACGGCATCCTCGGCGTGACGGCAGCAATCGAAATGCTCCGCGCCCTCGACGACGCCTGGGTGGAAACCACCTACCCCGTCGGCGTGATCAACTGGACGAACGAAGAAGGCGCCCGCTTCCCCAAATCCATGGTCTCCTCCGGCGTCTGGGCCGGTTCCATCCCCCTGCAAGAAGCCCACGACTTGAAATCCGTCATCCCATCCAACGACACAGCGACCATGCGCTCCGAACTCGAACGCATCGGCTACCTGGGAACCACCCCCTGCTCATGGGAAGCCATGCCCATCGCCGCCCACTTCGAACTGCACATCGAGCAAGGCCCCATCCTCGAAGCAGAGCAGCGACAAATCGGCATCGTCCGCGGCGTGCAAGCCTACAAATGGTTCACGTGCACCGTTCAAGGCCGCGACAGCCACACGGGCGCGACGTCGTTCCAACACCGCGCCGACGCCCTCCTGACAGCGAGTAAAATGATCCTAGCGAGTCACCGCATCGCCCACCGCCACGGCGCGCTGGCTTCCACGGGGATTCTGAATCTCAAACCGGGTTCGACCAACACCGTGCCCGGGTGGGTGCAGTTCAGTCTCGACGTCCGCTCACCCAAAGACGCCACCGTCGACGCCGTCGAGGCGGAATGCAAACGTGCTTTCGCAGCCATAGCCGCAGGCGAAGACGTGGAAGGCGTCAACGCCGGCTGCGCGCCTTCGACCCGACACTGCGAAGTCTCATGGAAAACGGACTTCGTCTCGCCCGCGACGAATTTCCACGACGACTGCATTGCATGCGTCACGGAGGCGGGGAGGGCGTCTTTCGGAGAGGCAGAGGTCGTAGATGGGAATTTGGGCTCATGGGGCAAGATGATGACGAGCGGCGCGGGGCACGATTCGGTTTACGCGAGCAAGAGGGTGCCGGCGAGTATGATTTTCGCACCGTGCAGGGATGGCGTCAGTCATAATCCGTTGGAGTACTCAAGTCCGGAGGATTGTGCGAATGGGGCGCAGGTGCTGCTCGGGGCGGTGGTGAGGTTTGATCGGTTGAGGGGCGAGAGGGGGTATTAATACGACTACGCGGGTCTGCGACGATTGCATGGATAGGCCCTACCCACTCTGGCGCTGAAATATATCTTTTCCAGAAATCTGAGCATCTTGCTTTCCCTGAGCTGACCGCCAGAGAGGAAGGAGAGACAGAGAGAGAGAGAGAGAGAGAGAGAGAGAGAGAGAGCAAATCGATCCTCGAAACAGCACGCTCCACATCCCAACATAGTTTCATGTTTGCTCTCCCTGAAGTCGACGATAGTTGCGCAAGCAACAACATAACTGTCTCTCTGTCTCTCTGAGTCTCGCGCCCTGGGGAAACGATCTCGTGCGTCGGCGTCCCCCCGCTCTACGGGGGAGGGATACCGTGCCTGGCTGCAAGAGCATCTTGCAGACTTGTACTTTTGTTTTATTATTAATACAGGTGAATCATGATGCATGTGAATGCACTTGTTTCGATTTTGGCCTTTTTTCCTGGAATCTCATGCGCTGAATTCCAGCCTACATGTACCTGTGTGTCTACCCTCCACTGTCTTGCTTTCTTCGAACCAGAAATTCACGAGAGTAAGAAGGATTGCAACTGCACACGGGTGAGGCAGAGCGGCGGCGCCGAGCGTGGGATGAGGAGAGATGTGGTTGATCGGAAATAAATTGACTTTATATAGTTTCCTAGAGGAGAGGCGGTGGTGCTGGCAGTCGCGCAGAACTCGACTATCGTTTCGAGCTGTCTCCTTGGCCGAATGACATTTCTTTTTGATCAAGTCAATGGCATATGGGTAAGCATCGAGGGATATCAGTCAGTCCAGTCAGTCAGTCACTCGATTGTAGCTTATAAGTAGAAGGGCTCGATTACAAAAAGTGAGAACGAATCGATCCTTTTGACTGAATGCTAGCTCAGCACCAGAACATGGCAAAACGATCGAGTGTTAAATGTTAGGGAGACGTTCGAATGCGCTCAGATTATATCGCATTGGCCTGCTTCGGCAAAGAAAAGTGTCGAAAGAGCATAAGGTGAAGTACATTGATGTTTCGTTCGGCGCTCTCAATACATTTCAACAGCATGGACATCAATGAAAATAGCCCTCGAGACGCGTGTTTCGAGGAAATGGCTTGATTAATAAGACAGTTGATGGAAGCAGGTACCCGCATGTGACATGATGGCACACGAGTGAAGTCTTAGTTGCAACTGGTAGGCAAAATATGTATTCTAGTAAATTGGAATGTAGAATAGCGGTAACCGCTCAGCAGAGATAGGAGCATCTGCCGCACAGCCACCGCAAAATATCACAAACAGAATCACAACATGCACAAACAACAAAAAAGAAAAGCGGCACATGGGCTCGCATGGTGAGGCCGACTGGGATTATCTCGCTTATTCAGAGCCTGAAGCCCGTCTGTTCCTCTCGAACTATCTCCGATCTTCGGCTCATTTTTGTTTCGTGCCGTTCAAAAGCCATAGCCTGCTCATAAAACCATTCCTGATCCGATCAAACCGTGACCTTTTGCGACACTACCACATTCCATCCCCTTCCTAAGAGGAGGGAGCGGCGCCGCGGCCACGGCCAAAGCCACCACGGAACTCGGGGTTGAAGGAAGAGGGGGCGCCCTCCTTCTTCTCGCCATCGTCGCGACGGCGGTAGCCACCCTCGCGGTCACCACGGGGGCCACCACGGCCACCACCGCGGCGCTCGCCGTCACCACCGAGCATGCCGCGCGGCGGGGCGTGGGAGCGCTGCTGCTTAACGTGGGTCTGAGGAACGATCTCAGCCGGAAGGTGCAGCCACTCGCGAAGGTAGTCGAGACCCTCGGGGGTGAGGGTGTAGTAGTACCACTGCCAGGAGAACTGGGTCTTGAGGTAGCCGCGGGAGGTCAGGGACTGGCAAGCCTTGATGACCTGTTGGGGAGATTTGTTAGGGTCGTTTCTCGCACGCTGCGTTTCGCGAAGTCTTCAATTGCAGAGACGTACGTAGAGGTTCTTGGTGTCAATCTCGCCGTGCTTGGGCAGGTTGAAGTCCTTCTTGGCGACGAGCACACCCTCGCGGAAGAGGTACTCGTGGATCGCCTTGCGGTCGGCCTTGGGGATCAGCCTGGCGCATTGTCAGTACTG
>MSJI02000776.1:0-37331 GCA_001931905.2 Cladosporium sp. IMV 00045 | reverse complement strand
CCGTCCGCGAGCACCATGCCGCCGCCCATCTTGTCGCCCTTGATGCCCAGGTTGGCGCCGAGCATGCCGCCCAGAGAGAACTTGGGCGCCTTGCTCTTCTGCTGCTCGAGCTGCTCGTGGAAGCGCTTGCGGGCCTCGTTCTCGCGGCGCATGAATTCCTCGGGCACGTCCTTGCCTTCGAAGGACTTGATGACAGGGCGCACGTCGTCGATGCCCATGGTCGCGACGTATTCCAGGAAGGGGATCAGGCCGACGAGGTCCTTGGTGTGCGGGTCCTTGGGGTCGCCGGTCCACTTGGGCAGGACGATGGCGTTGTTGGGCTGGTTCTTGACGTGGGGTGCGTGCGTGTCGATGATGATGGTCTTGCTGAGGTCGCGGTTGAGGTACTCGAGGTCCTTGACGTACTGCCCGTTCTCGTATTTGGTGGCCTCGCGGCCGAGCGGCCACATGATGAAGTGGAAGGGGTCGAGCTTCTTGATGACCGGGTCGGCCATGGCGATCGGCACGGAGGTGAAGAGGACGAGCTCGTAGTACTGCGAGAGGTATCGGATGAAGTAGTCGATGCCGGGGCGCTTGGCGGTGCGGTAGCCGTTCTTGCGGTCCCAGGTCGTGTGGATCATCAGATCCTCAAGAGAGAGGACGAGGGTGAAAGGCTGGCGCTGGTTCTCAGGAACCGTAGGGAGGAGCTTAGGGAAAGAGGGCTCAGTGTAGTAGCCGAGCTGGTTGCCCATGCGCGCGCGCACACGAGCGTACATGCTGCTGGGACCCCAGCCGCTGGCGAGCTCAGGCTCGAGACCAGCAGGGACCTCCTCGTCGGCGCCGAAGGGGCGAGTGAAGTAGGCACCGCCAGCGACACCAGCGGCCACTGCTGCCAGGAACATGTAGTTGAACGTCTGATACCGTCTACGGTCGAGGGAGGTCTCGTAGTCCGATCGCGAGTATTCCTTCTCATCGCCGCCCTTCTTGCCGCGTCCTCCCTCGCTCTCTGCAGCTTCGGCCTCCATCTTCGCCATGTCGGCAGCCTCGTTCTCGAACTTCTCCGCCTCAGCGGTCTTGGGATCCTTCTTCGCACCGCCAAACTCAAAGTCGAAGGTGCTGGGAATGCCCTTTGTCAAGTCCGGCAGCGGGCCCTTGTATGTGTCTGCATCTGCCTCGGCGGCCTTGGAGTCTGAAGGCGAAGGCTCGGGAGTTGTGCTGTTCTCGGCGGTGGCCTGAGCATTTTGCGCCTGGCTCCTCACATTGTCGGCGGGAGGCTCGTCGATATCCTTCTTCTGCGCCTCAGGCTGCTGAGCCTTGGGCTTTGCCTGAGAGGCTCCCGCAGCGGCGGCGGCAGCAGTCTTGCCGGCGGCGGGACGAGCAGAGGCTGGAGGTTTTGAGGCCTTGGGTGGTGGTGGAGGCCTTGAAGGGCGCGAAGACTGTGCGTAGGTGCGCGAGAGCTGGGAATATGAAGGGCGAGCGGCGCGCAGGGCTGCTCTGGTGAACATGATGGCGATGGGGCACTGAAGGGCGTGAGACTCCAGTACGCTCCAGGATATTTAGTCAATGAATGAACAAATGAATGTTTCCTTGGGCGAGCTGGCCTGGGCGGCGCTGTAACGACTTCTCTCACTTTCGTCCAGCGTCGGGGAGAGCGGGAATGAACCGCGGATCCACCGCTTGCTGGCAAAACGATAGATCGGTCTTTCGTCACTGCAATCCGTCTGGGCCATTAATCAATATACATGTAATTCTTATATACCAGTGCTCATGTCCCGAAAGTGAACAAAACCAGCAGGAACGTGCATATCAGTCAGGCGTGATTCTCGTTCTACATTGTATCTAAACTCATCGCACGTCTCTCCATCTTAACATATAACTTCTAGCTAGGAGTATTTTCTAGACGAGCCCGCCCTGCACGCTCCATGGCCATTGATTCCTTTTCATGCGATTCAGCCAAGCACTCTAATCCTTGTCCAGACGAACGGCAGCGTTGCTCTCAATGAAACCCAAATCGACCTTGTGACCCAGCAACTCACGAATATTGCTGACGCCGTACTTGATCATCGTCGGCCTCTCCAAACTCAGTCCGAAACCGTACACTCTCAGGTCCTCAGGCAGACCCATGGCCAGCAGCATTTCGGGCCTGAACATGCCCGAGTTGCCGATCTCGACCCACTTGTCGAGACCGGTATGGAAACCGAAGACTTCCATGGAGGGCTCGGTGTAGGGGTTGTACGCGGGCTTGAAGCGGAGGTTGGTGATGCCCAGCTTGCGGAAGAATGAGGCGAGGAAGTCCATGAGGCCGCCGAGGGTGAGACCGTAGTCGGCGATCACACCTTCGATTTGGTGGAATTCCGCCAAGTGGGTGGCATCGACGGTCTCGTTGCGGAAGACGCGGTCGATGGAGAAGTAACGTGCAGGGCGAGGGTTGGCGGCGAGGCGATGCAGGCAGTAGGTCGACACGGCTGTAGTGTGAGTGCGCAGGACCAGGCGCTCGGTTTCAGAGTCGTTGAAGGGGTAGCGGTAACCGATGGAGCCGAAAGCGCCATCTTGGTGCACAGCGCGCACGTTCTTGTAGTATTGTTCGTAGTCGAGCTTGGAGGCTTTCTCGCCGTCGGCTGAGAAGGTCTTGCTGTCCGCCTCCATCTCATCCAGCGCCTTGTCGGCGAGAGGGTCTGGGCCTGGTCGGCCAGCGGCAGGGGGATCTGAGACGTAAAAAGTGTCCTGGAGGTCGCGAGCGGGATGTTGCTGGGGCACGAAGAGAGCGTCGAAGTTCCAGAAACCAGAGTCGACGAATCTGAGTGTTGTTAGTTGTCTGGCAGAAACGAAACATGTTAATCACAGTGAACATACCTGGCAGTGGGCATCTCCACGAAATCCCAGTTGAAGAAGATCTTCCTGAACTCCTCCCTCACCTTGTTCAGCGGGTGCAGCGCACCAGCATTTTGCGAAGCACCGAGAGCGTTGAAGTTGTAAGGCTTGAAGTTGGCGGTCTTCCAGCTGCCGTCCTCCAGCATCTCAGCAGTCAGATCCGTGACCTCTACAGGGATCTCCTTGGCCCACTTGGAACCTTTGCGAACAGTGTATGCGATCTTCTTCTGGGTGGAAACGAGCTTGCGCTTGAGGAGGTCCTTGAGCTGCTTGGGGTCTGCGGCGGCATTGTGAGTCTGCACGTGCTGGAGGATCTGCTGTGTGGTGTCTGTGACGGTGTCGGCGATTGGCACCAGGTCGTCGCCTTCCTTCTTGATCCATTTTAACTTGAAGGCATTGCCTTGGCCAACCTTTGCAGATTCGGGTGCGACTTTTGACTAGTGGGGATATATGTTAGCCTCGCCCTCGTACTGCGAACTACGCAAAGAATACAGAAGTGTATTCCCTACCGGCAACTCTTTAAGCGAAACCTTTCCGCTATCCTTCACAACCTTCCACACCTTGTACTCATGACTGCCCTCGTCGGCGATCTGCTTGCCCTCGCCGGTGAGGACGACGATCTCGCTGTCCGCTGTGTCATATTCCACCATTGACCTGCTCTTTAAGCGATCGAGCGCGGCCTTGATCTCGGCCTGCGAGACGTCTGGGAAAGCGGTCGAGCTCTGGATGGGATCGTTGTGTTCCAGTGTTTCCAAGATGTCGAGGGTGAGGTCGCGCGAGCCATTGTGCAAAGGCACGGGGACGGGACCGCGTTGTCCAGGCATGTTGTGAGTGTGTGTGTGCGTATATGCGAAAGTTGTGGTGCGTGTGGTGGGTGAAGTCAGATATTCGATATAATAATAATTCGGTCCCGCTTGACTCTTTCTCGCAGATGACTGGATCGGTATGGAAAACCAGCGCGGCTTTGGATCCCCCCACCAAAGTCAAAGCTGCCTCAGGCTACGATATCGGCTCTGGTATTGCCAAACACTCTCAGTCTCCAAACAGAGTCTCTCACTTGTCAAGTAATTATTCTCAACCTCACGATCGATGATCAACTACTGGTGCTTACTAAACGGTCAATTTCGTTGGAACAGCAGCATAACATTCAGCGTCGTGCCTCTTCAATATCATTCCATCTTACTGACCTTTGGTTTCAAAGACCAGCAACATGACAGTCTCTCACTCGCACACATTGTATTTCCTATGATTTGTAGGTCTGGAAGACTGCTTGAAGACAACACTGACACGAATTGTCAAGTAGCAATCTTGGAGAAATCCCAAGTGAATGAAGAACTCGGCCCTCAAACTGGACTTCTAACGTCTTTGTAGATGATTCTATTTACATGACAACCATATCGGCCTTCCTATGTACATATGTACAAGATGAACAAAACATAACAAAACGTGATGGGGAATATAACATCTGCCATGGCGGCCATGTCCGCACACGTCTTCCTCACCACTCTGGTCTCGAGCCTGGCCGTCGACTGGAGCCTAGCAATACTGGCGACGATCTCTCCAACGACGTCTCTTGCAGACCCAGCTTGGCACCGCGATCTTTTTCTCCTGCAACATCTCCTTCTCTTTCGCACGAACCGACATCGGCAGCCTTGGGTTCGGATCCCTCCCGTCTCTTCCGCGACCATATGCACAATCACATCAGGCCACAAGCCTCCCAAGGCCCAGACGGCGGTTATGTTGATCATTCCTTGGAGACCACAGCTCCAAAAGATAGCAAGCTCACTTTCCATCCTTCTTGCTCTTCTCGCCTGGATCCTTCACCCACTCCTGCAACTCCGGATCGAACGTATGGCCATTATACTCGGTATTGCTCAAACTCTCGGACCCATACTCCTCGGTCAGCACATCCGCATACGCGAAGGGAATCCACGCCGCGGCGCCCTCGAAAGTCGTCTCTCGCAGCGGGAAAATGTCCTCGTACATATACTTGTGCAAGTCCTTGCACATCATGGCGCCCTGCACGCCCTCCGCCTCGGCGGTCTCGTTGTGCCGCAGCGTGGTGATGTCGATGTACAAGCCGGAAGAAGTGTCGAGCCAGCGGCCGTCGATCCTGTTCGTCTTGTCGGCCGTGTCCGCAATCTCCCACCGCGGGTTGATCTCCAGCATGTAATCGCGGCCCTCGGCCACGCCGGGCAGTTTGTAGTGGTGGATCGTCATGTTGTAGTAGTCGGCCAGGTGGGACATGGATTTCTCCGAGATCTGCACGTCCAGGTCCGCGTCCCACGGCATGATGCGCCGGTTCCAGTACCAGCCCAGCAGCGTGCCGTGCGCGAGCCAGGTCTCCATGCCCAGGTCGTGCATGGACGACAGCCAGGTCTGGATGAGGGCGACGAGGTGTTCGCGGCGCTCTTGGTCGGGGAGGGCGGAGGCCGCGAAGCGTCCGTCGTAGTGCTGGTTGAAGGTCGATTCGTGAAAGTATTTGTCCTGGTTTTTGGTGCGTTTGTTGTGGTTCTTGTCGAGGTGGGTGTTTACGCTTTCGAAGTCCGCATCGCGCTTTGATAATGTTGGGGCGCCAATGGCGGGTTGCAGGGCGATGAGGAAGTGCAGCAGTACACTTAGCAGTGAAGCCATGCCTGCTTTTATCTAGTCGGTGAATATCCCAGAAGGCTATCCAAGAGCGCCGTCCGTGATAGCTCGGGAGTATATGGCGTCTCAGCAAATACGACCTTGAGTAGCAATATCGAAAAGCAGCCGAGTAAACCGAGTAACAATTAACCTCAAAGAATGCTAGATCCAAACGGCGGAGAGGAATGGGTAGTGATGACGCCAATGGGAGGAGCCAAGTCAGAGAGCGAGCATCCAAAGGGCAAAAGTGATCACGCGACCAACTTCTTCTTTCCAAGAATCCGAGACAACAAGAAGCAGACAAGCAGCGAGCGACGATCCGGAAGAATAACAGGAAGCGCCAGACCTCTTTAGCGAAACAGAAATCCCGCCGAGAAGAAACCCTCGCCTGCTGCCAAATGACGGTCCACGTAAGGCTCACTCGCAGCGCAGAGATGCCGTCTTCCCGTGCCCTATGAGGGGAAAACAAGAGATAGAAGTATGAAGGATGCTCGGATGATAGCGTGGCGGTTAGGTGAGACTGGGGTTTGCTGGAAAGTCTAAACCGGGGCAGAACAGACAGACAGGCAGGCCGTAAAGAAGAAGAATGAACAATGATGTATATGTACAATGATGATGTACGCGGTATGCGGTATGAAGAAAGGTAAAGCCAAAGGGAAGATGCCAACGACGAAAGGGTAAATCAGCCTTGCAAGGCGAAACCCATAATACGATCAGAATCAGGAAGGACAGCACACGACACCAAACAACAAGACAGACAGAGATAGAAACATCGCTGGTGCGTGTGGGCGCCAACAGGGAAACGAGGATGGGCAAGGCCCGAGATATGACGCGTATGCTTTTCTGCAGCTGCTGAATCGGTTGTTGCGTCTTGGCCGGGGACCGACGACTAGAAAACCGGGCAAGATCGCAGATTTGAGGGGGCGCCGGATGGGAGATGGTCATTTCACTTACATGGCGTGCCTTCCCTCTATATCACATTGGCCTCATAAGGCCAGTGCCATCTCGCCACGTCTCACCCACAGCAATCGACCATCCCAGCACAAGAAATGCCACCTCATCTCGTAATTCACAATGCAAAAAGACGGCAATGGTGGTACAGACGTTGAAGTTGAAACCCCGACCTGTAGCGCACCGGCCAGCCCTAAAAGCGCCATCTGTGGCCCATTGCGGCGCAAAGCGGCAAATGAGCACGCGACAACTTCGAGGCAAAACCGGAGTGAGGTGACGCTTGCTCCAACCGGGGTTGTTGCGCCAGTCACCTTAATTTATGCACATGTTAGTCTGTGGCGTGCTTGAGGTGGTGCGTCACCATTCCTCGCTGCCTTCCGAGCCACTTTGTTGTTCGAAACATGGCTGCCCGTTCTTGAACAAAGCTTGATGACATAGAGTGTGTCGGCTCGGGTAAGGCGGAAGGACTATGGGCAAGTCATCATCTACAACCGGCGTTCTTTGGGGTTTGAAGAAATATGAGTTCAACGCAAGACTTCTCACAACAATATTTCTCAAGCCTTTGATGACTGACAGCACTTTCGGCATCCAGTACGCATTGGCCCTACATGACGAATATGCTATACGCGGCTTGCTAGCGTTCGCGAGGACAAGGTGGACAAGTGGCTGAGAGTGCTGCGCAGTCATCGCTTGTGGCGTCCTTTGCATTGCTGCCTATTCCACTACGACCAAGAAGCCATCATACAGTCGGGTCACCATTTGACTCGTATCTGCAGTCCCAGCAAACGCACAGCGCTTCTGTGTAATCTTTTGATCGGATTTGATCAACAAAAAATGAAGGCCCACCCATGCATCAAACCGCGAATCTTTCATCCCGGTGGCCGCTTCGAAAATAGGCCTAGTACCAGTCAGGCTGACCTCCAGGCCAGCATCGTCTATTCGAGAAAAAGAAGAAGAGTTAAAAAAAAAAAAAAAAAAAAAAAAAGGTACACTTCCACAGCTTAGTAGTGGTGGTCTTATTATGAGATGTAAGACAAGACCATCATTGACTATTCAATATGTAGGTCTCCCAAGATCCGAGACCTTGTTCCATGAAGGCACGTCAGCTTCGTACATGTATATATACACATGTAGTATGCTTGCCCTGCGGAACTAGTATATTAGGGGACGCCATAATTATATAGCTCCCAGCATACATCCTTTCTCTCCCTTTCTATTCTCATAACAACGCTGACCTCCATTATAGAAGCGACGCGAACAGGCCTGCTGAGTTCCAACCCTGACCATCAGACAATGCAACTAAATCTTTCCTTCTAGCTTCGCGCCAAGTTGCTCTTCTCTTTTTGCCTCGTCACCTTCGGCAATCAGATTACTGGTGTGATTTATCGAGATTACCTGAGAAAGTTGCGGGAGCCGTCGATCACTCGACGGATACCATGAAACAACGTATGAATTGAAAGTTCATGATTGAGCGGTGTCGAGATCAGCTCAGAGCACTGGTGAATCGACATAATCCACGTCTCCTGGGACAATTGCTCGTTTTGAGATCAGCGGCGACCGGTGATCGATCCTACTGTGCTCGTGGGCAGCCAGACATGCTTGCCGACTTGCGAGTACAGCTCGACGGGTTCGATCGATCATGGAATTTTCGTAGGAAAAGCAGACCGTAGGGATGTCCAGGCTGTGTTCCACCATCCTTTCGACCAACTCTTCCACGTCCTTGAAAGCGTGGTTGGCCGCCTCGCCGCGATACATTGTCATTGCGTGTGCGGCATCTCCCAAAAGCGTTGCCCTGCCACCTAAGTTGTCCCAAGAACCATGGGAGGGAAGGTAATCCTCAAGATTTATTGCAAGTAATGAAGTATCTTCTAGAATGCTGTGCACGGCATCTCTGAATGGGCCCGTCCAGGTGTCTGCAATCTTTCTCATTAAGCTGAGCTTTTCTTGCTCGGTTTGTGGGATCGCGATGGGGTCGTTCTCGCCCAGGAAGCCTTTTCGATACGGCCAGCTGACGATGACTTGACATCTGCAGGTGTCCAGCTCTTTACGCCTTTTGTTGTCGTGTCGTGTGTCTTGTATGCCGAAAAACATGAAGCTGTCATTCGGATGGGAGGCTTGGAAAAACAAAGGATCCAATTTGCGTAATCGGCTGATGATATTGTAGGAGAGGTCCACACTGGCTCCGAGGAAGCGAACAGGTAGAACCTTGTTGTCCGGATCTGTCTGGTTCAGACCGCAGAGTATCTCACGGACTTTGGAACGAGTCCCGTCACACCCGGCTAGGAATGTTCCTTCAGCGAACGATTTGTCGGAGAATTGGACTCTGATACTGCCGTCTTCGTTTTTCGCAACACTCTCGACTTTTCTGTCCCACTGTGAGATGATAAGATTTAGCAAAACTTCTAATTTGCCGTGGGAGGCTGGCGTCTGACCTTGATCTGCAAGTCGGACATTAGAAGGCCCCTGAGGCGTTCCCTCGACACCCTAACTCTCTTGTCAGACAAGTTCTCGTGCAATATCTTGCCATCACTGAGACGAAACAGCGGAAACCTCCCGATCCCTTCTCCCAATGCAGGATCGACGTAGGTCTCTGGCAGTCGCTCGCGGAGATCTTGTGGTAGTAAATTGCGCAGCGTATCCAAAGCCCAGTGGATTGCCAGACCCCAGCCCTGGCCACGAGAGTCTGCGTCGGGGTCCCGTTCGTATATGTCGAAAGCAATATTGCGGGCCTTCAGAGCCTGAGCTAGCAGGAGACCGGTGATGCCGGCGCCGATGATGATGACTCGAGGGTTCGACATGATAGCAGTAAGACCGCCTGGGAGTCTCTGGTGCCTCGAATTGATGAAAATACCAGGGAACTCATCGGACGGGCTCCCTGCCTTTTGACGAAGCGAAAATCAAAGGTGCAGCGTCAACGGACCAAAAGTGCCAGGGTGAATACAACCCGTCAATCCGTATTCAACGCTACTGCATGACCTTACGCACTATTGCAAGCGAGAACGGCAAGGGGGAGTTCTGCGTATGCTCTGGCCCATCATAGGTTCTAGGTTCTACTGGCACGACTTTTGAACACTTGTACGGATTCTAACACTCCAGATTTGAAGTTAGTTCCATAGCGGTCGAAGTCCGGATCTGATCTCTGCTTTGCAATATAAAGACTCCGGTCCATCTTGACCAAACCGTTTGATCTAGTATACGTATCTAATCGAGCGTTTCGATGATTTGTTTGACTTGATGTAGAAGCCCAGAAGAATCACAGCCAACAAGGCAGCTGTGCCTTGCGTAACGAGCACCGTGATTTTGGCCGGTAGATACTCAGGCGCATCTTGTGCCCGGAACGTCTGAGGACCGATGATGTTGCCCACGCCGAATGCGAAAGCCATGATGGTCGCGCTGAATGCTCGCTTCGTGTGTCCCACAGTGTTTGCAATCGTCAACTGGTACACGATCATGACGGTTGAGACGACCGAGTTGACTAGATAGATACCAGCAAGACGTCCCGCTTTGTTGCTGAAAGGGGAGAAGCTCATCAATGCGCCACCCGTCATCCCCAAAACGCATGATGCGATGAACCACAAACAGCGGTATGAGGTTTTGCAAGCACCGTATCCGGCGACCAGTGTGCTTATGATCGACACTACGCCGGAAGGAATGTTGAGAAGTGCCCCAGTCTTCGGTGAGTGCCCATCGTTTCTAATTAATGTAGCCGAGTAAGTCGAGATGACGCCGGATGAAATGCTTGGCTACGATGAAAGAAACATTAGCATCGCGACTGCTTTAGGCATAGGAAAGACAACGTCTTGCTAGTCACGAACCAAAATTGTCATGGCGCATAGCAGCCATATCTGCGGATCCTTGAAGGTATCCGCCAGTTGTCCAGGATCGAACCTGTGCTGCTGGTCATCTTTCCTATCACTAGAAAGATGCTGTTGAACCATCTCTTTCTCTGTGTCTGACAGAAATTTTGAGGTCGAGGGAGAATCCGGAAGGAAAACAAAAGTCAGAAGACCCAGGAGTGTCGTGATGCTACCTAGCACCACAAACATCAGTCTCCAACTTTGGAGGGCCGTATTTGTTTCGTGCTGAAATCCGAAAGACAGAAGTCCGCCGACGA
The DNA here is from genome assembly GCA_001931905.2 of Cladosporium sp. IMV 00045. Lineage (NCBI taxonomy): Eukaryota > Fungi > Ascomycota > Dothideomycetes > Cladosporiales > Cladosporiaceae > Cladosporium > Cladosporium sp. IMV 00045. The sequence continues at coordinate 26,788 of MSJI02000776.1, read as the reverse complement.
TCTGGCCAGCTCCTAGGCCACAATACCACAATGCCTGTCGAGGTGCCTGCTCAGACTCATTATACCATCGACCGGTGATGAGCATTAGCGCAGGCACTGCGCAAGCCTCGAAGATTCCGATGCACACGCGGCATGCTAGCAAGGTCCGGTAGCCGGTTGCAGCTGCCGTGCAGGCAGTTGCAATTCCCCAAAGCACGACATTGATTCCAAGGTATTTGCTCGCCGAGAATCTAGTCAACATAAAAGCTGAGTAAAGCGAAGAGAGAAATGATCAGCTTCGCATTCTTCCAGTCGTTGCAGATGGTTATCTCACCCGTGGGCAGCTCTGCGATTAGGTAGGCGACGAAGAAGAAAGTGGCTGTGTTAGAGAACTCGTTGCCTTCCAGCGCTAGGTCTTGATTCATTCCCATAGGTGCTGCATACTGGTAGGCACGTCAATCAATGGCCCTCCGGGCTCGTCACGCTTTACTCACGTTGAATGCCACTTTGTCCAGGAAATTGAAAGTGTAGATGACGATGGCGATGGGAAAGATCCGCCAGTCGATTTTTTGTAGCAGTTTGCGCATTGTAGCTTCATCTTCCTCAGTATAGACAATACAGGTGCGTGTCGTTTGCTTGGACTGGTCCTGGAATTGTCGACTCGAGCTTGAAGACTTCTCATAGGTATCCCCAGCTGCCTGGGGTGTTGTAGACGAATGAACGCTCTCCATGACTGCTCGCTGTGTCGATTCGTGTCAACACGTCAGCGTAGAATTTCTCGATCGGAAGGGGAACACTTTGATTTATCAATGAACGCTGTCGGCCATAGGCTTCCCGTGTTGCGATTGATTTATGCGATTCAAAGTCGAGACTGGCTCATCAACATGCAGTCGCGCAGACGGGGCCGCGTGCGATCGCCTGCACATTTATTCACGCTAAGCGTCTGGTGCGGTACCTTTGTTACCTGTGTAGATACACAGCCTGAAACTAGTCGCATCTGTTGGGTTGTAGCCGACAGAGGTGGCTTGGCGGGTGCAACAATCTTTCAGACCTCTTACAGGGAGACACGTCCCGGCAAGCTCAGTATTGTCGCGATATCAACGGCCTTCTGATATTGATACCCCAAGCATAAAATGTCGGCCACGTACGAGGGTACTTCGCAGCTCAGCATTCTGCGTTTTGTATGGTGTTGGGTAATGGCTGGGAGGCGATCACAACTTCGTCCTCTATCAATACCAAGTATCCCTCCCGGTCTCCTTGGTGATCAATAAGCTGTGTGCTCGAGGGCCCAGATTGCCCCAAGACGCCAGAGAGTTGCCAGCGTCTCCGTGGCAGTCGGCCGCAGAGGATGGCATTCCTCGCGTAAGAGTCCTCGTCCTGTCGGCTACCGACGAGGGCAAAAAATCCCGCTCGGTACCCTGTCGGCTCGTCAAAGCGAGCGACGCACATTGCCGCCCTTTGGCAACATCTCCGCGGCATTTCGTTAAGGATAGCTTCGTAGCATGTTGAGCTGCAGGCGAGGATATTGGTGGTTGGTGGAGCGGCGCTTGGCGTGCTGTAGGGTCGTTGATCTTGCTTCCGAGACCTCAAGGGCTGCAATAATACGCATACAGACTAGGAGGCATCAGGCGCTACCGGAATCCTTCCCGTGTGCGGCGTGCGTTAGTCCATCCTTGCCCTGCTTATCATAACGTCGGATGGCATGTCGTGTATTGCGGCATTGTCGAAGACCCTGTCCCCCTGTTGTCGTTGAATTGTGGGACTGCGTAGCCAGCATTCTCATCAACGCCGCACAAGACGACTTGCTATGCGAAACATCTCATCTGTCACTGGACGACTGCATTGCTAGAGTATTAGGAGCACTCAGCGAACCTTCGCCTAGATGATGAACATGCTTGAATACCAGCACAATGGGAGCGCACGCACCGCTCGACGACGAGCATCCCTCCAGTTCTCGCGTAGTACTGCTAGGTGATATGGGCAGGACAATAAAGTATTTCAGGAACTCAAGGGCCGTGTTCACTCAAGGGCCGTGTTCTCGGTTTTCAGGTGACTACAGGTCCAATCACAATGCCATGGGTGCTGCACGTCTCGCCGGAGGTAGAGGCAATCTCAAAATACCCTATCATTCTCGGAGTCTGTCTTGCGTTCACGTCGTTGACGGTACTGATCGTGGCCATTCGGTTCTGGGTGCGAAAGTTCCTGGTGAAGCACGTGGGATCCGATGTTACTTGGCGATATTCACATGTGTAAGTTTTCCTCACTTATCGCATAAATGATCGAGGCCACGAGAGGCTGATGATTTACAGATTGTCGTCGCCATATACACCGGTTTTGCGGTCTGGCAAACCAGACTGGGTCTCGGACTGCCAGTGCATCTGCGCCCGCAGGCTAGTATACCCAAATACTTAATAGTACGTATCAATATCGATCACCAGTCAACCATCGCGGTAAAGTAAGGTATTGACGTGAACCCCCGGGGAAACCAAGGTCAACTTTGCCGGACGGCCTTTGTACCAGATGGCAGTGTGCGGATACAAATGGACTGCATGTCTTCAGTTTGCACGTTTAACTGTCGAGCCAGCTGCCCGGGTCAAGACCCCGGTCGGCAAGTTCGTTCATTACTGGATATACACGAATGTGGCATTACACTTCATTGCTACGATTCCCATTGTGTTCCAGTGTAGCCCGGTTTCGAAAAGCTGGAAACCATGGATCGATGGCGAATGCCTTCCAAACTATGCAACTTGGATCGTATGTGTCAGGCACCAGGTCAAGCGCAAGTTATCGGTAATGACGCTCGATAGGCCACCGCAACAGTCACCATTCTTCGTGACGTGGTTACAATCACGATACCGTTAGCGATCTTCATATCATTGCAGATGGTCTTGCGGCAGAAAATCGTCCTGATTGCTTTGTTCATGGCCGGCATGTCCACAGTTGCCTTTTCTGTATTGAGAGCGGTACAAATCGAGCAAATTCAGAAGGATGGAAACAACTCCATGTTGCTTATGTGGGGATCGGTAGAGATGAACGTAGGCGTAAGTTGGACCATTTACCCTAGAACACCGATCATCTTGAGCGGAACGCTGACAGTCCTCCCGCGACTAGCTCTCCCTTTCATGCATTCCACCGCTAAAAGCACTTTTCACTGATCGCCAATCAACATCGCGAGGATATCCAAATCCCGCTCATTCGACTGACCCGAACGTCACCCATGAGCTGCACCCTCTCCCTAGTGCAAAGTCCGAAAATACTGGGAGAGACTCGTCCGATGCGATACTGGGGTGTAAAGAGATGTCGACTGATAGAGGAACGCCAACAGGCATACTGAAAAAAGTCCATGTCGAAGTCGACAGCGAAGAAAAGGCAGAATATGAAGGACAGCAGGAGGATCGCCATCGCCATGGTTGGTAGCGGGTCACCGAAAAGGGGTGAACCCGCGAGAGATCCTAAGAGATTGTGCATCAGGAAAGACTTTGGATCTGTAGGCAAAGTTACGATTTGCAAACACTATGGGGATATACAAACGTCTTCTATGTGACCAACTAGATGCCAAATCTCCATACCTGCAATTCAACGCAATCGATCGAAGTAAGAAGACTTCATTGCTGTGCTGCTTCCGCTCATCCAGCAGTCAACCTGGCACCTCTCAGGATGCATATAATGGAAATCGAGAGCGTTCCATCACCGCCCTTTGGTCGTCGGCTTCGATCGTGAACTCATATTTCTCACTTACAAGATCGAGGAACGGTGAAATGGTTCTTTCCCATCTTATCATGTTCGCCATCGCCATCGTCACCGAAAGCCCAGACAGTCCCGGTGGGAAAGCGACATAATAACTAGCGAAAATCGAATAGTCGTGTTCTCCCCACTCCGATCCCTCATGATTCTCGATGACGAGTCTCTCGACCTACAAACCCAGGGGTGTCGCTGGTCGACGGCTTGACTGGCCAATCACGGCCATCAGAGAGTAGCGTCTTCGTGGATAGGCTCCTACAAGCCTGCATACTTCTACCATTTGGCAGAAGGTGTCGCGGCCTTTGAGCATGGCTGTTGGAACATCAGAGTGCGCGTTAATTGCAAGATGAGGTGCTTAGCCATTCGTTCTCGTGCCCTGTCCGCCGAATTCAAACCGTGAATAAATGCTTGATCGAGATAGCAACTACATGGTACAAGCCGTTAGTCAAATGAATGTAGGACAGATGGGCAACGCACTGCGGATTGCCACAGTGGACGGCCTTCCCTTCCCTCGACTCCGGTTGTCAGATGATGATGGCTCGGATTATCTAAAATGCAGCACAGAGACTCCTCGCCTCGTGTTCTCTTGCGCCTAAAACTCCATCTCTTCCCTCAAACCTGCTAGCTCGATAGCGACATCTTGCATTCTCCTTCCAATAACTTCATCCAATCGCTCGCTCTGACCATACTTGGTTCAGCAACAAAAGATCTGTAGTGACATCGGGTATCGAAAGATCGTTTCTCTCAGGAGCGAGAGGCGTGGCCTAAAGGCCGAAATTTGGGCTCTCCGTCTCTGTGCGATGGCGCCTGAATCTCGTAAGCGATGTGATGTTGTTCGATGATATCGAACTGCCCCTGTTTCCGCTTTGAGTGCGGTGAGCATGGGAGACTTATAGTGGAAACAAACGAAGGGAAAAAGCGAGTCTGTAGAGATAAAAAACCTGCAATACAGCACAGAAACAACCATCAGCCCCATTTTCCTCGCACGAGGAATATGCATCGGACCATACTCCCAACACCGAGACTGGCGGTACACAATGACAGCTCACAAAGCAAGACAACACCATCCCCATCACAATCAAATCGCCCTAGCAGCCTCCCCCGAAATATCCCCCTCCTCGGCCCTCCTCTTCCCCCTACCCAACCCGCCCTCGCCGACCCCCATCCTGCGCGCCACGTACCTCTGTGCAACAACGCCAACGGCCAAACTCAAAACCTCCTCCATCCACTCCGCCACCCACTCGCGCGGATCCAGGCCGCCCGCCGCGATGATCTCCTGAATGCTGTCCGGCAGACCGGCCTCGTTGGTGGCGGGGTCTGCGGCCGCGCTGGCGTCGAGCCATGAAGCCCATTTTGAAGGGAAGGGTTGCGAGAGCGTGCTGAAGGAGAGGCTGTGGATGGGGTCGTGGAGGTAGATGGCGAAGACGACTGTTTCCTCGGCTTCGGGTACGGGCTCCGCGACGCTGGCGTCTTTGGTGCTCTCTTCTGCGCCGGCGCGCCCGTCGTCGGCGAACAGCTGGTCGTCCGCCGGGGAGCTGATGGCTTGGATGGCGAGGAAGATGTCCGAGCTGCGCACGGGATTGGAATCCGAGAGGGTTTCCGTGGCCTGCTTGGCGGCCTCTTCCACGCCGCCGCGCGAGTCAAAGAACTCCTTCGCGTAAGACTCTGCGCCCACGCGAGCGAGTCGAGTGCCCTCTCTCAACCCCGGGACGGTGCCCAGGGAGCGCGTGACGCCTTCCTCCCTCCACCAGGGTCCGTCGCTCCAGCCGCTGCCGCCGCCGCCGAGCACGCCGCCTCTGTACCCTTGGGCGTCCGAGCCAGAGCGGCCGCGGCTCTTCTGCTCCGTCCCGCGCTGGATGACCATCAGGTCGCCGCCTTCGACTTGCGCCATGGTGCGCGAGAAGACTTGGTAAATCAGCGGGTCAAGGCCCGGGTAGTTCTGGATGTCGTGGGTGGTGTGGATCTGTAGGCGTTCATGGGCGGAGATCGGAGGCGCGATGTGCTGAAGCAACGTGGTGAAGGTCGGCAGGGCGCGCGAGCGGATATCCGTGCTGAGATGCTGCAGGTTGGACAGGTTCTTGCCGCCGATGGCACGCACCTGGCCCGCCCAGCGCTGGGCCTCCTCGTTGGCGCTGATTTCTTTGGCGAGCGTCTCGGCCTGTTTGACGGCTGCGCTGGCTGCGCTGTACATGCTGCCCCACCAGCCGCCGCCGGAGCTTTGAGGAGGTGCTGGTGCTGCCGCAGGGGCAGCGGCGGGCTCCTCTTGCGCCTTGGCCGTCTCTTCACCCTCACCAGGCGTGATACCCTGGTGGTAACCTCTCGCACTCTCCCCGCTCTTCCTTACAGGCGCCGCAGCAGCGGCACCACCACTCCTCAGCCTATCCTCACTGCTGGTCCTCGCGCTCGGCGCACCAGACGAAGCAGGCGTGTGTTCAGCGCGCTTGGGCGACTTTGTTGTCGCGCTGGTGGCCGAGCTGGACATGCGTGGAGTTCCAGGACGGGATGTGGATTGGGCTTTGGCGGCGAGCTGAGCTTGGATGTCTCCGAAAGGGTCTTCGTCATTGTTGCTGTTTGAGGATTTGTTGGCGCCGGCGGGTGCGGGCTTTGGTGTGGTCTTGTTGGTCTTGTTGGATGCTGCCTTTTGTTCTTCGACACCCAGAGAATCCAGGTCGGCGAGAAGGTCGTTGGCGTTGCGAGCCATTGTGACGGTCCGTCCGCTCGATTGGGTGGACTACCTTCTGTTGGGTCGTGATATTGGTTGTGTAGAACAGAAGTTATGATTTAGCTATTGGTATTGAATGTGGTCGTTGTTCTCACGCACTCGAAGGTACTGTTTGTCGTCGTACTTCAACGGGAGCTCTGGCCAGCTCCTCTCCAGCTAAGCCTGGACCCTGGACTGCATGGGGAAACCTCACTCCTTCAATGGGGGAGGATGGTCACGTGTTCTACGTCATCACGTCTATTCTCGCTTTGTCTCATGGTCCATGAACATGCGTCAAGGTGTTCAAGATGATAAAGATCTCATCTCATAGAAGGATGATGAAAAGATCCACAGAAACCTCACGAAAACCACCGATCATTCCGACTAATTTGAAACCATCAATATCGCATACAGCCAGCTACCCGAGCTCGCGTTAATGCTTCGATCAAGTGAAAGTCACCCTTGTCAGAAGCGCCATGGAGAAGGAACGTCAATAGTCGATGAAACCAAATCATCGATCAGTGCCTCGAAATTCTTGGGAAAAGATGGAAAGAGATTAGGTAATTGCATAAAGTCTTTGCCATCAATAATCCCACCATGACAGTAAAGTAAAGAGAAAGAAAACGCCCCGTGAATGCTAATCGTTCCGCATGAAGAAAAAGAAACCCCAAGGAAAGAAGTTGCCAAGAAAAGGAAAAGAATCGGCACAAGCAACTAAGGCAGTGAGCTGAGAAGCGAATCGGTTCCTCGCCTTCTTACTCCTGTGCTTTTGTAGGCGGACTTTCCACCCCCGCCACCTTTCGCTCTTTCCTGAGCATTATTTGGCTTCCGTTGAGTTGCCTGCCTGTAGTGAAAGAACCGTGAAGCATCCCTGATCGTGAAGCGTACAAAAGCTGTTGAGAGACTGGCGAAGGGTCCTGTCTGACAATGCGACATCGGAAAGTGTCGCACGTCAACTTTCCCCAACGCAAGAAAGCGCAAGCGTGTTGCTTACTGCACCATCTGCTCGCGCAGGTTGCTCGGGCCCTTCTTTCCACGCCTGCCCAGCAAAGTGGCGTTGTCAAGGCTGAGCTCGAAGGCGCCCTTGTTGCGGACCTGTTTCTTCGCCGCCGCGGCGACTTCGGGGCTGTGTTGGCCATAACCCCTCTGCGTCGGTGCCTGCCTGGGTGCGTTTGCCTGCCGCGCCTGAGCGGCGGCCGAGAGCGACGTGTTACGCATTTGCTTCTCAACACCGCCGACGTCAGGGTTGGCACCGCCCTTGGGAAGCTTGGCTGGTGGATTGGCGGAGTTGGCTGAGTATGGTTGCGAGACGCCCTCGTCCTGCTCGTCATCGTACTCCTCGTCCAGAGGGTTGAGGGCGTTCATGGGTGCGGCGCCACGGTAGCCCTGGGTGAAGTTCTTGCGGCGCTTGCCCTCCTCTTCCTGGCGGTGGACGGAGTAGCTAACGTCGAACACCTCACGGAGGTTGACGGCACCGGGAGAACGGAAGTCCTCTGCCTTGCCACCGGGGGTGTCCTTCAAGTAGCTGAAATCCTGCTTCAAGGGGTCCTGACCTGAGCCAGTGGAACCGGCAGACATCTGTCCTTGGCGAGTAGCCAAGGGTGTGGCAAGAGGAGGGGCGTCGGCAGCAGCGTAGGTGGTCTCATCAGTTTGGCGGATCCAAGGGTGATCCAAGAACTGCTTGATATCGTAACGCTTTTCAGGGTCAACGGTGAGCAAGTGCGAGACAAGGTCCTGGGCGCTCTTCGAAATGTCATCCCACCACGGCGAGAGGAAAGTGTACTGGCCACGCGCGACCTTCTCGGTGAGGACCTGGATGCTCTCGTCGTAAAATGGAGGGAAGCCGCAGAGAAGGGTGTAAAGCACACAGCCAAGAGCCCACATGTCAACACTCTTGGAGTAGCGCTCGTCCTTGACAATCTCAGGTGCAGTGTAGCCGACGGTGCCGCAAGGGGTCATCGTTTGGTGATCCCAGATGACCTTTGAGAGGCCGAAGTCTGCAATCTTGACGCGACCGATGCCACCGGAGCCACGGCCAGTGATGAATTCACCCTCGTCTTCCTTGTCTTCGTCACCAGGGGCTTTAGGCTTTGGGTTCTTCGTGGGAATGAATGGAATGGGGTAGAACAGCAAGTTCTCTGGTTTGATATCGCTGGGCAATGTTAGTTCACGTCGCTATGCAGATATTCAACTCGACTTACCGATGCACAACGCCAGCCTCTTCGTGCAGGTACAGCAATGACTCTGCGACTTGCTTGATGACATGTCTCGACAGGTCTTCGCTGAAGTAGGTCAAACGGACGATCTGGTGGAAGAGCTCGCCACCAGGGCAGAGCTCGAGGACGATGTAGTAGTATTGCTTGGCTTCGCTGAACTCCACAAGCTGAACAATGTTGGGGTGATCGAGGTTGCGCATGATTTGAACTTCCTTGAGAATGTTCGCTCGCTGGGGAGGCAAAGTCAGCATGAGTCCACAGGGCTGGCGAATCGGCGTGGACTCGGCGATGGGTAGAGGCGGAACGCAGGAGGGGGATAAACTATATCGAATGAACAAGCACTGCGCACCTCTGTGGGTTTCATCACGTTCTTTGCCTCTGTCTGTTAAATCGCCACTGGTTGGCATGTGTTCTTCAAGGTAATGCTAACGCAGAGCAGAACGAGAGATGGGATTGCGGCTGATGTGCAGGGAATTATGCTGGATGTGAACAACGTACCTGTGTTGAGTTCATTTCGAACTTGCGGACGACCTTGATAGCGACCTCCTGGTACTGGCCCTCGTTATCCTTGGCGCGGTAGACGTTGCTGAAGGCGCCGTCTCCCATCTTCTCAATCAGAGTATACCGCTCCAGACCGGGGTAGCGGGGAAGTTTGCCTTTGCTCTCGCGCTCTTCGGCAACTATACGCTCAAGGACAGAGTTGTCCTGCTCCTTCTGTTGGCGATCACGCTTCTGTCGGTCATCGACGGCGTTGGCGGCGGCGTGTCCGGCTTTGGCGGCGACGTTTCGGTTGTCTACAGGAGCGGCGGAATAGTCCTGCTGGGGCTGGGCATGTCCTTGCAAGGGCTTGTGTTGTCCGTAATTGGGTTCACTGGCAGCTGGTGCGGTCGGGGGAGGAGCATTGCTGTAGTTGCCACCGCGGTGCTGCTGTGCGTGGACGTTGGAGACATGTGTGGTGGCCTGGTCCTGCGGCGAGCGGGCCTCACGAGCCTGCTTGCCGTGGCGTATGAAATTCTTGAGGTTCTGTATCGTCGACATGGTTAGAGACGCGGCTCGCGTGTGATGTATCCCGGCCGTATGTAAAGCAGAAGCAGTGGTGGCGTGCGGTGGAGTTGTGAGAGGGCTGATCAATGGAAGGTGAGGGGCAAAAGACGATCAAGCAACGCAGTGTGAACGCGGTATGATTGGGAGACAAGTGAAGTGAAGTCGGAGGAGGATAAAGTAAAGCGGTGCGATACGGGAGGGAAACGGGGGGGGTTGGTCAGAGGGAGGGGAGGGCGTGAGGTAAGTTGGTGGTAAAGGTAGGGTGCAGAGGCAGTGGGAAGAAGTGATGTGAGGAGCCATACGTCATAAGTGGCAGACAAAGAGCCGATGCAATCTCAGAGTCTGCCCACCCACGAGGGGAGAAGAGCATTTCTGCCCCCCAGGCACAACGATGCGCGGCGATCTTGCCTTGGGGCAGATGACGGCAGGGGGTGCAAACGCAATTGCATCGTCGACACAAAGCAGGATGTGATGCGATAGGGTGCACCGTGGGCATCATCGACAGGAATAGCGTGCGCGAGACTTGATGGTACTACTCACCTCGATTTTCCACATGCCGCCCATGAGTGCTCGCACAGTAGTAGTCTGGTAGTTTCTGCTGTTGTTCCTCGCAACAACGACAAGCGTAAAGACTAGGCCTGACTCTCCACAACTAGCAGGCCTGAGAATGACGACCCGATGAGGTTACTGAGGATGCTCTGCTGCGTCACAGCACACTACCGGCGAGGCGATGATGCACAAACGGCGTCGGTAGGCCGGCTGGCTGACAGGGTGGACGACAGATTGGCGATGATCCGAGCCGGGGAATTGCGGACCTGATGGTGCTGAACTGTCGTTGGTTCGCTTGAGGCGAACACCGTAGCCTTCCAAGGAATGGACGTAAGAGCAGGATAATGTGCGAAGGGAAGGGTGGGGCTGGTATAGAAAAGGGCTGCGACCGTTGCGAAACTTGGACTGCTTGCAAGATCTGACAGGACAGGACGGTGAAAGACAAACTGATAGAGGTGGTGACTGCACGAGACAGGGACGACGACAAACAATAAAGATATCACCGACTACGACGAGAGCATCCAAGCTCGCCCATCTGTCGGACGGCAGGCAAAATCAGGTAGGAAGAGGGCAAATACATCATGGCGCCATGGCCTTGATGGCCTCGCCGCTGGCTGACCCGCTCATGCTAACAGTAGCGCACCGCGCACAGGTGACAACTGATGATGAAGGATGGCGATGACCACGTATACGGCTTTGCAAAACAGATACATATGCATATAGCCGTGAGGCGCGAGAAAGCAGAAGTGAATCCGGATATACACGTCTGTCAATATTGATCAACCAAAACGTCTTTCTGCAGCATGGATGGACACACACAAACAGTAGATCTTATCTGGTAAGATACACGCGGCTACACGAAACCCTTTCCACGACAGCCGGGCGTAAACATGCAGCACATGCACCAATCTGCATGCATAGTAGTCGCGAACCCAAATGCCTGCCGCTCCGCGGTATATGCCAGCATCAATAAAGAGAGAGACCGATGCAAGATCCCAGGCATCCGGGGCACAGATCTCAAACCTTCCTCTCCCTGGTGTGCACATTATTGATCACCTCTCAAGAAAGTAAATGGGAGAGAGGGCACCCTCAACCTCCACCATCAAAGCGCGTCATACATCATTCCGCCTCCGCCGCCGCCCTCTCCCAGTACCAGGGTCCTGCATGTATCCACAGTACCTGTCTCATTATTTGGCGTCAACGGCGCCGCCGACAGAGTTGGAGCGAGAGCAGAAAAATTGACAAAACAAGCCAGAGAGTCAGAGAGGCCATCCGTGCCATGTGCGCCTGCAGAAGGAAAGAAGGGCTAGATTCCAAGCCAATCTTTTTCGCTGACTTGAAGTTTTCGTCAGCGAGCAAAGCCTGAGAATACATTCATCAAACCAGCAAGTCGACTAGACCACAGCAATATTCCCTCGCAGCATAAAGAGAGCAGAGTCAAAAACCAAACGATGTCCTCTCACACAAACGCCCAGCACACCAGCAAAGTCGCTCTCAATCCCACTCCTCCAATGCTCAATCAATGATGCCCTGGTGAGTGACGTTTCCTCCCGCGCCGCCGGGAGGGTTAAACCCTGCACCCAAACACAAAAAGCATGCATGCAACGCCCGGCCGCCATGCACCATGACCTCAGCGGATTTTTAGGGACTTTCTGCGCGCTGCTGCTGCTGCAGCGGCTGCCGCGTGAGTTTTTTCTTGATGAGGTTTGTGATTTGTTGGTTTGGGGCAGGGGCAGGGGCAGGGCAGTGCTGGCGTGATGGGGCCTCTGTCTGCTTTAGGGGTTTATTCCTTAATTGTGGTTTTTTGTTCGGTTGTTTGACGGTATGGCTGACTGATGAGTCCTTCCGGTGGGATGCATGTTCACCTACATGTACGTATGTGTCAATGGAGATCAACGCGTTGGACTGCCGTTTTGTTTGAAGGTGGCATCGGGGGCGAAGGGATTCTCGAAAGCGAGGCAGAAGAGAACACTAGAAAGGGCGAAGGATACAAACAATGAAAGACATTTCTCTTGAAACCCGGTAAGATGATAATAAAGATATCCATATCTATGGTTATGTTTTTACAGGACAAAAAGAGAGAAAAAAGATGATGCTGCCTCCTCTCTTCCATGCGTTGGTAAATGGACTGTGTGATGAAAGTCAAGACTCCCAAAGAGAAAAACGCCCACGAGCTTTTTACACTCCATGTATCTTCTCTTCTTCTCCAATGGTGTATCCAAGAAACAGAAAAGGAAAAACAAAAAGAGAGGGTCAGTTGTCTGACGAAAGAAAAACACACACCGTCTATTGCGCCGCTCGCCTTATGCAGCGCACTGTACGTATGTACAGAAAAAGAGAGAAAAGAAAGAAAAGAAAAAGAAAGAGGAAACAAAGCGAGGAAAACACCATCCCTCCCATCGGCTCCTCGAGACTATTGTTCTGACACCGTCTCCCATGCCTTTTGCGAAAGAGTTAACAAAAAGGAAAGCGCAAAAAATCAAAACCGACCCTTATCCAAAAATTCATGACTTTGTTCTTCCCGACGTGACTCTTGATTTTCAACGCCTCGCTCACTCGCCCTTGATAGGGTGATGCAGCACCGGCCTCAAACACATGCGACCGGTACCGCTTTCCTCCTCGGCGCGCCCGCCCTCGCCGTTCTCGTCCTTGCCCAGCCAGCGACGCCACAGCGCGCCGGAGAAGCCGGCGTTGTAGTAGAAGCTGCTGCCAAGCATGTTGTGCTCGCCCCAGCCGAAGGTGCTCGCTTCCTTGTTGGCCGGGTAGTTGAAGACCTGGTTCATGTAGTCCAGGTCCCAGTCGCGGTCGAAGTAGACCGGGTGCGGCACGTAGGCGGCTTTGAGCCCGTGGTGCAGCGCGACGGACGGGGGCCACATTTCGGGGAACATGGAGTGGCGCATGCGCCAGGTTTCCTCGTGCATGGTGTCGAGCAGGCGGCGCGAGAGGCGCGCCACGGTGATGATGGCGACGCGGCGGGGTGGGATGGGGAGGGTGTTGTCGTAGCCTGTTACGTCTTCGCGGAAGACCCAGTTGGTTTTGCTGGGGTCGAAGATCGGGTTGAAGGTAAGGAGGTCGGCGTCTTCGCCCACGCCCCATGAGTAGTCGTCGCGGTCGTAGGTGGTGGGAGGGGTGGTGTTGGCGGGCGCTTCGAGGAGACCGGCGTTGGGGAAGCTGTTGACTGGTCCCCAGACTGGGTGAGGGCCGTGTTCGATCGGGTCGTTCTGGGGGATGTCCCTCGTCTTCATCTCTTCGCCGACGAACTTGGTGAAGTTCTCGTAGCTGCCGTGGATACCAGGGATGTAGAAGCGTTCGTTGCGCTCCCAGAGGCCTTTGCGCGGCTGGTCCTTGCCCCACTCACCGATGCGGTTGTTGAACTCGTAGTAGTGTCCAGTGTATCGCAGATCCATCTCCCAGTTCCAGACGAAGTCATATTCGGGGAACTGTTGGCTGAACCACTGAATCGCAAAGTGGGCAGATCGGTAGACGCCGTGAATGGAGGAGCCTGCCATGTTGATGAAGTTGTCAGGGAAGGGGTCAGGGTAGTACATCTCCATCTGCTTCTCCGACCAGAGAGTCGCGAGGCCGCGGAACTCCTCAGGAACGTTCTCCTCGATGATTTGATTGTACACGTCCTGGTCAGCCCAGATGGGAATGCTGTCGTCCTTGACATGGACAAGGAAATGCACGTCGTACTCGCCGCCAGACTTGAGCGCAAGCTCGTTGATCTGGGCACGCAGGGTCATGATGTGGTGGTCGGTATACTTGAAGCCAGTCCATGTCCTCAGAACGTAGGCGTGACGCTTAACGCGTTCCTTGCCATTGGGCTGGTCCTTTGTAAATCTGGCCTTGTTCTTCTCGTAGCATCGCTTTTGCGCCTTGTCCCAGTTGACATTGGTGTAGTCGGTGTGTCCAATTTTCTCCCAAACCTTGTGGCTGCCGGCTTTTTCTGATTTAATTCCAAGGCCGTGGTTTGCCTTGCTGCTCTTTGCGTCACCGTAGCCGTATGCGCCCAATCGTCCATAGCGATCGAAGCAGACGTCTTCGCGCATGCCGAGGGCAGTATATGAACCGTAGAAAGGCTCAGGATACACTTCAGGGACTCCAGGGTACGCGTACACATCGGGTACGGGAATCGTCTCCTCCTCGTCCAGATAGCATGCGTGCACTTCGTGATGGGTCTTCAGGTACTCGCTGGAATCGTAGTCGGGATAAGGGTCGTACTTGATGGGATCGATGGGAGGCTCCTTAGGCAAATCCCTGGGCTTTTGGTATCTAGGCGGTTCTGAAGCGTTGTATCTGTTCTCAGTGGTGACATTGCTGTACGGCACGATTGTTCGAATGCCATTGTAGTAACCGTCTAATCGCGAGAAGACCTGCCAGTAAAAAGGAGGAGGCTCATCGGCCTCAGTATGGTCTTGTCGCTGGTGAACATGATGGTAGCCGCCGCGAGCCATCAGCGCGAAGCAGACAAAAGATCCTATCGCCAGCGCAAGCATCTTTGTGAGGGAAAAACGACCGCCGCATCTGAGCTTGTCGGCACCGAATCTCCGGCGAGAGGTACTTGAAGGCGAGGCATTTCGGCTCTCGCTGTTGGGTAGTGACTGGTAGGAGAAGTTTGTGTGCAACAGGCGCAACGGATTGAGGTCGCGCAAGCGAAGCGAACTCATTGCGCTGCGAGAAGATGGTCGGAGGTCGAATTTCTCGTTCTCAACATCTGAGGAGCGACTGCTATCAGTCGTCCAATCGGGAGTCTCAGCCAGTTTTGCGACTTGACTTGAGGAAGTGGCGTTGGCGGATGAGATGCTGGCAGGCAAAAGGCCAGCGCGAAAGAGAGAGGGACAAGATAATAGTACCAGGAGGCGGCGTCGTACGCTAGGATGGCGAGTGGATGTGCTTGCGAGATTAGCGACGAGGGCGGTTGCAAAGCGCGGGCTTTGGGGGGATAGTGAAATGCTAGCGGGGGCGGCGAATTCGAGGGCAGCAGAAAAGGCTAATGCTACACTTGGGCCCGTTGGTATAGTAGCGTTGGGATGGTTGTTTGATTGGCCAGCCAGTGGTTTGAATGATTGATCGATCTGTTGGTTGACCGACTAATCGATTCGATAGAGGGTGGGTGGAGTATAGAGAGCAAAGAGAGATATGGAGGAAGAGAGAGAACGTGGGACGGAGTCGGGACGGAAAGAAAGAAGAGAAAGAGGAGAATAGGAGGAGGAGGAGGAGGAGGAGGAAGTCAACCGAGTGATAGACGGTTGACGGAGGAGCAGACAGAGAGAGCTGCGGAGAAATGTCTCTGATGTCTGGCGACTGGCGGCGACTGGCAACAACTGGCGACGTGATTGATCGAGAGATTATTATTGAGATCAAATGGGGAGAGGGAGACGATGGAGCCAGGGCCAGGCGTCGTCGTGGCGGGAGATTGACGGGTACGCGGACGCGCAACCGAATGGAAATCGAAAAATGGGTGGAAAGAGTCTATTCGCCCGCAGGCCGATTTGCCACGGCCTAGCAAAGTATGGTTAGTATGGGTTGATCATCCTTCACGCCTGAGAGGTTGAAGGGATTCATAATGGCACACTGCAATCGCTACATCTCTTGGTTCGCCACGCCCGCCGCGCTTCCTCACCAGCAAGACCTTTTCTTCCGGTCCAGTAGAGCGGCGGCATTCTCCCAGATCTCACCTAACGAGACCATCATCCTCACTCCCACGCCCAGCACTCGGCCTCTGCTGCTCGAGTCTTGTGTGCAGAGCGTGGCCGGACTAGCCTGAGCTAAATCCGCCCTGGCCTCGCCTCGCCCAACAAGATGCCAGCAGTGATATTGCCGCCCTTGGGACGCGACATTCATTTGGCGAGAAGATCCTCGAGCCCTTCTCGAGCTAAGTAAGCGTGGTAAGGTGAGAGCAGCGCTGGTGGAAGACGATGATGCATGCGCAAGCCTCCGAACTACCGTTGCTGGCGCCCATACAGTAGTCCACAGTAGTTTGGTCCCTAGTGCTGCAGCGCACGAATGATTGCGACAGGCCTAGAATGGGTGCTAGGACATCGTTGCGGCCCGTCGTCTCTTCCTCCTTCTCCCCATCCAACGCGGCCTTTCTGTCGCACCATCGACCGTTGCCGGCATTGATGTTCGACCTGAGACTGCTGACGAAGTGCTTCATCTCAACCTTGAACCTTCTCAACGACTCTTGTGCTACCTTGTCGGCGTCACACACTCTCACGTGACTGTGATGCCCCCCTTTCTTCCATTCATCTTCCCTCTACATAACTATCCTCAAACACACCTGCGCCGCGCCAGTAATCCTTCAGAGCGTGTCCTAAGAGGCATTCCCTGTATTTGCATCTGCCCGTGCTTGACGCCATCGCTCGTACTCCTGGGGCTAAACCAATCTGCTACCGGACAACTGAAAACCTACTCTACACATGCGTGTCTCCCGTCGCCACAAGCGCGCTCGGCGCACTCTTCCGCGAATCTGATGATTGTATACTCGACATGCTTCAGCTACAGCTGTCATCGAAGGCATACTTCTTCCGCCTTGGGAGGTTCTGCTCGTCATGGTCGGTTAAGGTACATATTGTATACATGTATTCTACCCGGCAGTCCCCAGCCCAAGTCCGTCCCGAAACCCTGCATCACTCCGAAGCGTGGGAAAACCCCATGCCCTTACCCCAAGAGATATGTAATGTCATCTGCATGTGTTGCGCGTCCCGCGACTCCATGACCCCGCCGGTCGCATCTACCCTTGTTCGACCTGCCTCCTCTGGCATTGGGCGTGACGACACTTCTTCCCATCCAGGGGTTATCGTCGCAAGCACTCACTCAAGACGTTACAGTCTGTGCTCGTTTCGTGATCGCTTCATCTGTTGCTTGCTTCAGACGTCTCGCAGGGTCTCCGTTGCTCGGTTTTCACCACCGTCGACCGCAGCTTTCTCCAACTCGTGGCTGGCACGCTACCTCCACCAACACTCTCCTCTCCTTCTCCGGCGAGCGAGCGAGCGAGCAACGAGCATGCTAGTGAACTCCACACTTCAACATCTGGGGACATGCACAGATGTCGCTGGAACAATCAAAGGTTCACGCTCGACCACCTCCACAGTAAGATCGAAAAGTGTATGCGCATCGGCGAGATGGCTCCCTACTGTAATTTCGCACTGTACTCACCTCAAGCTCGCGCCGTTTTGACTACTTTTCGAACTCTGTTCGATCGATCTTCAGATCTTGAAATGCTTACAAACAAGCAGTTTCTGAGCGCGTTCGCGTGTCGCGGATGACCGTGATTGTACGCGCTGGAGTCGATGACCGCCTGGAGGACTGTCTTCTGCCGGTCGTCAACACCCAGGACGTCGTTTGTAACACCTGCGTCCAATGCGCGAGAGAAAATAACAGTATACCAATGCAACGTCACTGACCCAAAAGCCGTCCGATCCCCATTTTCCTGGACCATACCCAGCCCACGCTCTCAAGTCGTTAACCAAAACCTCCAACACAGGCACGCATTCTACGGGGGGTTTTCCGCCATCACTTGCATTTCAGGATGCTATTTCTCATTCCGTCTTACTCTAAACATTTTCAAAGAAAGAATTGACGTAGGACCACAGTGCGGTTTGCACTTAAGCCACGCATCTCGACAGACTGCAATTCCCACGTGGCCACGAAACTCTAAAGCATAAACTTAACCCAGCACATTGGATTTTTTCTTTGTCAGCATGGCTCTCCTTAGCTTATTCTCGTCACCATCAGAGAAGCGAATCGCGACGCTCGACATGCTCAGCCGTCCCATATGCCCTCAATACTACCATCGAAACCTGAGATCACGAATTACAGCACTTGGCTTCCTCAGCTGTCACCGGTCATCCTCATTGCCGTCGTCGAGACGACTCAACACGAAAATGACGCTCGCTATTCTCAGCCGTCGTCAGACGCCCTGATTATCACCATAGAAGCGTCGGATAACGAATGGATCGCCCAACATGCTTAGCTGTCCAGGTTGTCAACTCTATCGTGTGCAAAGCGTCGAACCGCAAGGAACGCTCGCCCATGGTCATCAAATCAACTTAATTGCACCTACAATCACAAGCATGCAACTATCACACGCAATAAAGGGCCACTTCTCTCCCCTCCAAGCTGTGAGCATCGCACTTAACAACACCACAACATACCGCAGCACAACCAAACTCTGCCACAACCAAGAAAACCCACAACTACCCAATCAACCAAACAACCAATCACCAACCCACACCTCACACCTCACACCTCACACCTCACAATGGACAACGCGCTCCAACTCCTCGTCGACGTCGCCATCCTGAACGACCGAATCGCCTTCCTCTCCGGCGAAATCGCGCGTCAGACCGCGCTGCAACAGGCCACGCCAGCCTCAGACAGCGACAGCGCCGTCGACATGCTCGACAACGACGGCCCCGCCGCCAACGGCGTCGATCCCGCCACGGCGATGCAGGTCGCTGCGCTGCACGCCGTCGTGCAAGAGAAGCTCGCGGCTTGTCGCGAGGAACTCGGTCATACCGAGGAGGTGTCTCCGCAGTGGAGGTATGATGACGGCGAGCCGATGGCGAAGCGGAGGAGGATTTGAGGGAATGCTTTCTTTTCTTTTTTGGACGCTGATTGTTGGATTGGGTGATGGATTGGGGTTTGAGGAGGACATGGCTTGACGCGCGCGAGATGCTTACGACTGATGGACTTTCTTTGATGACTGAATGATCGCGATGATTGATGGGCGTTTTCTGCTTACGATGATTTGCATTCGATTGACGGAGTTGTTGTTTAATGATGAACATGACTTAGGATGACGCGATTGGAGGATGTACTTTCTCTTATGACATTAAATAAACACACAAAAAAAAAAAAAGTCAATCCAATGACACAAGTTTCAACACAAGTAGTATCAAATTGATCCCCTTCAGTGACGAGATATAGCAACGTTCTTCGATCGAAGATCGGATTGATCAAATCTCCAGTCTTCGGTCGCGCCGTGGTATGCAGCGTCAGTACCTGAGACAGTTGAGAAGGGACCTGGTTGTGAGGAAACTTGTTAGAGCGACTCCGATGAGCACGAACATTTCCAATGGCATATCCAATTTCTAACGCGGCTTTTCTCCTCTCTTCATCCATTCATCCGCGATGTTCCTCTTCCGCAATACATGCGCGCGGCAAATGGCTAAAATAATGCGAAAGGGCATCAACCACCTGCAGATCGGGCGCGACCGTCCGACAGACGAGGGATGCTTTCGCTTGCTGCCCTTCCTGCCCAGCAACGGCCTCGGCAAGCTCCAAGCTTCACACAACAATGGCACTGCGATCAGTGTAAACAACCACACCGCTCACTGCCGGGGCCTTCCAGAAGTGCACGGCACCAGTGCATAGGTAACCAGGTAGGACACCGTAGGGCCCCCCCACCGACCACCACTACTGATGCACTGCCTGCATTGCATGCTGCACATCAATCTTCGCTTCCAGACCCTTTCCTGAGAGGGCTGTTGCATTGCATTCACCACTTCATACACGGTCACACCCTCAACACCTTATACACTGGCTATGTGTGCCTAGATCTTCCCTTTTGAGATTGCCCACTTTGTCGAACATCTACTGCATGGCGACGTAGCAAGGCGTACATACTCTCGTCATGGAATCCAAACAAGTCGCCAGCGATGCCTCACTGGTGTGGCAGGATGACCTCGACGACTCTCCCAAGCCTCACTCTTCCAACGGAGCCAATCGGCAGACACGACGAATGCAGCTTCGTAATGCAGGTTTCCGCGGCCCAACGGTGCGAAAGGTCACGCCAAAATCGCTCAGCTCCAGCACCTGGTCCAACGCCAGCGGCAGCCACCCTCAGTCTTCCGACGCGGAAAACCAGTCACCCTCCGGCACGCGAGCAAATAACCTTAGCATTGGGAAGAGGAGAGGCAGCGGCGTGTTGACGGAGATTGGGAACTCGACCCTCACAAGGCCCAAGAGGACAACCCCCTCCCGTCCCCGAGTCACATCGGCAAAGTTCTACAGCAACAACATGGAGGGCAGGAGGAGCGGAGAGTATGACGCTGCGTTCCCAACCGAGCACTCCTCACCGCCTCCGCCCAAGAGCAGCATCAAACCACGCTCCGCCAAAGTGCGAAGCAAGCTTGGGGCGAAGAGAAGGTCTGTCAGCGGCGAAACGAAACACTACATCGATCACCTTGAAGCAGAGCTTGCCGCTGCTCAGTCGCAACTGTCCGCCGTCACCTCGCCGAGCGTGACAAGGCAGCAGACCAGCAAGATGAGGACGTTAAATGCAGAGACGCGGCAGCTGCAGGAAGCGCTCGAGGAGTGGGAGAACAAATACGATGGGCGAGTGCAGGAGCTCGTCGACCAGCATGCGGCGATCGAGGTGGGTTTGAGGAATCAGTTGAAGGCTGCCGAAGAGCAGGGCGAGGAAGACAGGTACAGAATACACGAGCTCGAAGAGCAAGTGGGAGGCATGAGCCAGGGCCTCGAGTCTGCAGAAGCGGCCAACGTCCAACTAGAGAAGAGGCTGGAGATCCTGTCCGAGCTGCTGGCCACGTCCGCAAAAATCGACTTGCACGCCGAGACGCCGGGAAGAAGCAGGAGGATGTCGAGACCGAAGAGCATGCATCCGCGCTTCCCTACCACGGGCAACCTCATGATCTCCCCCGAACGTCTGTCCGAAGCTGGCACGCAGCCGACTTCGCCTGCCCTGAGTTTCACAGAGTCTCACTCACGCTTGGATCTTCGACAAACCCAGAGCCATCAGGAGCTTGTATCTGGCAACCTCGCGCCCTCGGAGCACTTGTCTGACGCCGAGTCTGTCTTCTCCGACGCCCCTGTGATCAGCGAACATCTTGTCTCTGCCGAACCATCTATGCCATCACACCAAGCTCATCTTGAAATGCCACCTCCGTTGACAAACGCGAGAGGCAGGCCTACAAGGAGAATGCGGCGGTTTGGTGCTGGCTCTGTCGGTCCCAAACCGCTCATATTGCCTTCAGCATCACATTACGACCATGTCCCTGCTTCTGCGCCTGCATTCGAACGCTCCCAAACATCACCGAACTTCCCATTCAGGGATTCAAGCACTGAACGCAGAGACGGCAGTCCGATATTTGGTCGTAGGCGAGCGTCCACAATGGTGGACCAGGCGACTTTGGCCAGTCTGGCCGGTGAGACTTTCCTTACAGTGCCCGGGACAAGCGGTGGCGATGATAGCATGTTGAGCTTGCCGTCGCCTGCATCGGTCACATCGCAAGGCTCTGTGAAAGACTACTCATCATTAGGGTCCTGCGCTGGCGCAATAGTCAGTCGAAACCTCATGGAAGAGTTGAGTCAGATTCGATCCATCGAGACGAGCGAAGAGAGCAGCGGTCATGAACAAGCTGATCGAGAAGCACTTCCCGACGAAGAGGAAGACCACGACGACGACACCGAGCTCCAGTCGTCTTTCGCCATCCCCCTCGATCCCATCCCCGAAAGCCACTCGCGTGAAGTTAGCGAAACCACGACGACCACAGCGACGGTGATAGGGCTCCACAACAGCACCTCAGCAAACCCCTTTCCCCACCCATACCAATCTTTCCTCGCCCGCCTCCGCCAACTCTTCGGCGACCTCTGGCGCTCTCCCGTCGAACTCGCCCGCCACCTCATCCAAACCGCGCAATCGCGCATGCGCCTCCCCGCCCCCCTATGTAACGTGCAATGGTGGCTCGTCAGCGTACTCCTAGGACCAATGGCTAAGCGTCGTCTCCTCAGCGCGCAAGACCCGCAGGGAGAAATCCACGACGAGCGCCAGCGCCTCCTCATCCCCAACCAGCAGCGCCGCCGCGCCTCGTCCCTCGCCAGAAGCTCCTCCTGCGACGACCTCGCCTACGGCTCTTTCTACCCTTCCAGCCCCGAGGCTGCGGAAAGGAGCACTTCCGCCCCTTCTTGCTACTCTTCCAAACGCGCCGCTCGACCCGGTATGGCCGGCCCGGGCAAGAAGCGCGCCAAGAACAGCAGTGCCAGCGGCAGCAGAAACGCGTCGCGCCACGGTCACGCACACCAGCAGGTGATCGGTTTCAGCCGTCACAGCCCGTGGCTTTGGTTGAAGTTCTCCATCACGCTGGCGTTCGCTATCGGGTGCGCGTTCAAGAGCGGGCCGGGCAGTTTGCTCATGCTCGGGGAGGGAAGGGCGAGGTGTCTGTGTGGACGGTGTGAGAGGAGGGGGATGAGGTGCGTTGGTGCGGAGGTCTGAGGGTGGGGTTGGTTGGGCTTTTGTTTTTCGTTTTCTCGTTTTGTCTGCTCTTTTCTTTCTGTTCGTTTTTCTTTCTTTTGTCAATGCATTCTAGGATCACGGAAGGCAGGTTTCAGGCGTGAGCGCCCGGTTGGGATAGTCATGGGCATATCATTTGGGAGACGAGGCTGAGCAGGGCGTTGGAGGGAGCAACGTCCCTGGGCCAATGGAGACTGCAGAAAATCGCCGCGAGAGTGAGGTCCAGAGAGAGAGGGAATGGAGAAGGCTGGGGGATGTACGATACGACTTTTTACGCATTACGATAATACCATACTCAATACCAATACCATCGATTAGTTCTAATTGGAAGCGTAGCGAGGGAATCAAAGCAGATTAATCCGAAAGTTGGTTTCTCGATTTGGTGTGCGATTGACAGCGCAAAAGTCGTGAATTCGCCCATGGTTTCGTGGCCAGAGAAAACACTTGGGCTTCCACCACTGATCTGTATAATAATAACATGTTTCTTACGATTCAGCAGTATTAAAGCGCCATTGCTCGTTCGATGGCACGGGAGCGTTTCCCTTGTCCAGGGTCACTATCGCCCTGGCATATGGTATGGAGAATTGTGCCTCGGCATGTTCTGTCGTTGCTCGTCGTTTCCAATGGTGGGAAGGGTATTCACTTTGCTCGAACTTGCGTCGTTTGCTGCAATTCAACAAGTCATCACGAAAGTGGCCTTACGATGCAAGTCGATTTTATGGAGCGAGGCGAGCCCTCGCGGGTTAGTCGTCTGTATGATGTTTGATGTTGTGTATGATGTATCTGCTGCGTGTGGTGCGTTTGCTTGATTGAAGGTAATGGTATTATCATTGATGGCTCGTATTCTGAACGGGTTTTTGTGGATGTTCGTCACTTGGGTAGGAGTCGGCGGTGCGCTTTTCCCTCCCGTTGGTCCTGGTCTACGTACCTACCTAACCCATACCTTGCCTGCTCTCGCTCTTTGTGCCTGGCTCTGTCGACCTCAGCGCGCTTGCCAATCTGCTCGTCCTCGCCGTACTGATACCGACACGATCACAGATACATCGCCGCCGTGAAATAAGGCCAAAAAAGCTTCCGAATGGTCGTTTAGCATGCGCACCAAATGCTTCGCTTGTGACGACAGGGGCCCACGGGGAACCATCATCCAAAACCTAATGCTTCGTATATCCACTGCCGCCGCGAATCCAGCGCTTGACGTTAGATGATCACGGTGAGCTGGGAATAGAAACGTGAAGACCCGGTTGGTATCCAAAGAGGAAGATGGGTTATAAAAGCGAAGGGTACTTTCGACATCTCCAATCATCTCACCACACTCAACCCACGCAGGCAAAGACATTTCCCATCTCAACACCTCAAAACCCAGCAACCATGTACCGCACCACCCTCCTCGCGGCCAGCACCCTCGCCGCCGCCACCAACGCGCTCAACTTCCAAATCACCCCCTTCCGCGCCACCGACATCCGCATCCCCTCCGCCAGCCACAGCGTGACCTTCACCGTCTCCGCCCCCGACAACGTCTACGAGCAAGGCGGCAGCTCTCCAGCCGAATGCACGCTGTCCTGGACCGACGAGGCGGTGCCCACCTGCTTCCAATCGTGTGGCGATGACACCGGCTACTACGCCCGCGTCACGCCCGGCACGTACCAGTTCGCCGGCAACTTCAGCGTTGATATCTGGCAGTCTTATGTTTATGAAATTGGCAACCACAATAATGCCACGCTTCAGCTGGTTGAGGGCGAGGGTGATTTTGCTTGCTCGAGGGGTGGGCAGAGCACGATTTGTGAGCTGAGGGAGGGAGAGTTGGAGGTCGAGGAGGAGCAGCATTTCGGGTGAGTTTGTTCTGTTCTGGTCTTTTGGCTGTGGATGGTCGATTGATCGTCTTGAGGTTTCAACTGCTGACTTTCTTTTGTTCTCAGGGGTGCTGACCCGACGGATGTCTGCTCTGCTTAGAGGGTGGAGGGTCTTCTGGGTGATATATACACAGCCATATATGGCCAATCGAAAACCTTACGGCGGTGGTGAGATTGGTTGTTCAGATGCTGCCGATCATTTCATGTCGTAACTTGCTTCTAGCAGAGGCGATATCCGTTGAGGTTGTCGTGAAGACTCAGAGAGGGGGTGTATGTTGGTCAACTTAGACTTCTGATGTGCAATCTTCCAGCTGACTGCCAGTCGATCTGGACAGGTCATTGCGGCTCTTGGAGGAATGATGTATCTTGTGGGAGCCAGCCAACGCACCCGTTTGGGTCTCGGTAATCGAAGCGGCATGTAGGATACGCTATAGGAATTGTTTGCTGTCTGTCACACATGTGCTTTACGTCGCTTTACCAAGCGGTCAAGTCATTGAAGCTCATATATGGCAGTTTGAGACGGCTATGAGAACACATCTTACCTCTATCAGTGCTCCATCAGGACATTTTTTCGTTTCTTCCAAAATCAATCCTTCGAATGATAGTTCAGCTACGATAGGCGGCGTGGCAGAGGTACAAGAGACAATACCTCCACAGACATCGGCTGGAACTCTCTCGTAGAAGCAAGCGATCAAGCCTTCAAATGTGATTTCCTGCAGGACCGTTCGTAAAGTCATCCGCGGTACTTAGTCTGCGTGAACGCTAACGTGGTGAGCCACCCCTATCATCATTTTTTCCCATACCCTGATGTATTTCCGTTTGGTAGGCCTCAATATGAGCCTTTCCCTCACAAAGGGCGAAAGACAGCAACGCGACATCTAGCTTTCGTATCTGCGAAGGCATCGCTTCTGTAATGTCTTACAAATGTTGGCTACTTCTATGTCTTTGATCTGATGTACACCATATGATCAGTGAAGCTGGGTTATGACCAATTTCGGGATGTGCGACCATCGTGACATGATCTCCTGACAACTGTTTGCATTACCATGCTCTAAGCTGGTCGATCAGTGCGCGGTGAATGTTTCACTATCGAGCCTTCTATCGTATTGCAGTGGTTGACAATCGAATTGTGGGTTTGGGTGATGCTAGGTGACGAGAATCCTAGGTGTTCGGCGATATCAACCTATTCGTTCTGATGACTATAAGATGGATCGATAATCTCGCTCAGTAAGGCAGTCCATATCGTATCATGTGACATCTAGAATATCCCCTATTAACATCTGACATGTGCCGATGACGAGTGAGAATGAAACGAGAGATCTCCGATGAACACAGTACATCCCGTGCGGCTGGTGAGTGTCGGTTATCATCTGATTTGACGATGCTCACCCTTTTTCTGCCGCGCACAAATTTGATTGATAGACGGCGGATCGATTCATTAAAGTTCACTATTCTCCCGATGCATCGTGAGTGAGGGTCATGTACGGCGATTGAGTGATGGGGATGATTGCCTCAGTGAACCTATTTATTCAATCGCTACAGAGCACGTGACTTTCACAATCAAGCAAATAGCACTTGTCTTTCTCGCTTTGTAGAGGCGGCAAGTCATAAAGAGTGGTGGGTGCTAGCAGGCGTTTTATTTTTGCGGGCTTTTCGCAGCGCACGGGGACTTCCGCCACACGGCGACGGCGGCAGTCGGCTGGGCTGGCACCAAGTCGCGCGAACCTTGGCTTTGCTGTTAGAATCAACCACCACCTCTCTCACCCGCGACAATCAATCCATCCTCCCATCTTGTCGGACAATGTTTGGCAGCCTTGCTAGCAATGGACGCAAATGCTAATCATCGCGGCGTGAAGCGACGACGCGCAAACTCTTACCATCGTCCCGTCGATTCTCATCCACGGTCGATGTCCCATTCACCCGCCTCGAGTTCATCAGACATCCAAGTCGCCTCTGCGCCAGCGACGTCTGCGCGACCTCAGACGAAACGACCCGGCTACGGCAACATGACCGTCAGTGCGACCTGCATCGATGGTCGGGTGCTTGTTGTCAAGGGAGTCCGTGCCTTGTTGCAACACTTCGAGCACCCTGGTTACAACCCCGTTTACCAGCAGCCCCATCGCGGACTCGCCGATCGCTCTCCCAACGATGGCAGTCGTCGCATATCGCACGCTGCCTCACTGAACGCAACTCCAACTCTCAACGACGACGAAGACGGTCCTAATCACAAAGGCACCTACTCTAAAGCCTACACCCTCAAGCACCCCGAGGTCAAGTGGGTCCACCGTGGCCAAGGCAGATACTTGCCTACCTCTTCCGTCTCACATTCAGAGCTGCGTGCTCAGTCAAATTCCACTCCTCGAACGAAAGCTGCTCAGACGCCTCGTCTCTCGGGCAGATCATCGCTCCGTCGTCCGAGTGGCGACATCGATGCTTATGAGGACGACCATGA
>MSJI02000775.1:46171-82184 GCA_001931905.2 Cladosporium sp. IMV 00045 | reverse complement strand
AGACCCGGAGTCGATTATCGATACGCCGAGAACGTAAGACAGGTAAACGCGTTGCCCTAAAAGGGAAATATGTCCTTAATACGCAGGAAATCCTCGAGGAGGTCGAAAAAGCCGAAAAAGAGACTTTACGAAAAAAGAAGGGTAAGGGACGTAAATCGCCTACTCCTACGCCTGAAATCGAAGAGGAGATAGAGCTAGATAGTGAGGACGAGCTTGCTTAATTTCATTTAATTCGAACCATTATTCGTTAAGATATGACGTTTTGAAGTTGAGAAGTTAGTATAGGTGGCTCGCTTCACCGTCTGGCTCGCTTCCCCGTCGGTGACGTTATTATATAACAATATGTTATTATCTAAACTAACGTTAATGACGGGGAAGCGAGTCAGATGGGGAAGCGGGTCAGCCCGAAATTTGATACGCATTACTTTCGTGAATAATCTGAATTTTTACGTGTCCTTTTTCATCTTATCTTTTCTATAACTTCCTATTCGAACGAGGCTCTCGAGAAGGCTATATTCGACTATCGAAACCACGAATATACGTCAATTCAGGCGTGTTCGAACGCGACGGGGATTCCGAATACTACGCTTCAAAACCGACTCCTAGGAACGCAACCACGTCGTATGGCCCACGAACGGCAGCAGGCTTTATCTATCGCCGAGGAAAATGAACTCATAGGCTGGATTAAACGACTCGCAAACCTCGGGAACCCGATCACCTTATCGTTTACGAAAGAACTCGCCTTTGAAATCCGACGTACCCGGACGCTTCCTACCCTCGCCCTCTACGCCTACCGAGCCTATAGGCAAACGGTGGCTCGATAGGTTTCGTTCTCGGCATCCAGAGGTAGCTACGATTACCTCGCGATCACTCGAAGCGGCTCGCTTCGAAGGAACCTCGCGTGATCGCATAAGCTCCTTTTTTGATCAGCTTGCGACTCTCTACGGGACCCGTTTATACGACTCCGACTCGATCTGGAACTTTGACGAGACAGGCTACGCGCTAGGCACGTCGCAGTCTACGAAAGTCCTCGTTACGAAAGAAGATAAGACAAATTTTAAGAAGATACCTGGCCCGCAGGAATGGATAACTGCGATCGAATGCGTAGGGGCCTCGGGTAGGGCTTTACCTCCCCTAATCATCTTTAAGGGCTAAAACCTGAATTCTTCGTGGATACCTCCCGAGATTCGATCAGAATGGCGATATACGACGTCGACTTCAGGATGGACGAGTGATCAGATTGCGTACGAGTGGTTATCGACCTTATTCGAGCCCGAAACGAGACGAAACGACGATAAAAGACGTCTCCTACTATTCGACGGCCACGGGAGTCATATTACGGCCCGATTCCTATCCTACTGCCTTCGACACGATATTGATCCTGTCTGTTTACCACCCCATTCGTCTCATCTATTACAACCTTTAGATTTAACTTGTTTCGGACCCCTAAAAAGGAATCTAACTTTCTAACTTGATTTAATCTTTTTTTACTCTACGATTCGATTACACCGCTCCGAGTGGACTACGGCCTATGCGATCGCTAGGAATAGGACCTTCCGGGTCGGTACTATCGGATCAGGCTTTGAATCGACCGGAATATGGCCTATCTCGAGAGATAGACCCCTCCTACGCCTCGGACCCCCTCCCTCCCCCCCTCGGACTCCGCCTCCTATTCTCGACGATAGGGGGTCCCCTGACTTTCGTGTCCTCGATACCCGACCTCCCCAGGGCACGGAGCCTCGTCACGTTCGAGATGCGATCACTCGAGTGATCGATCACTCTTCGATTTCGACTCCTTCGAAGCGATTCATAAAGCGATCACAAACCGAACTTGAAAAGCTAAGATCTCGAACTACTCTTTTAGAGCACGAGTTAAACGAGACCCGGGGCCGACTCTCGATACGCCGAGAACGTAAGATAGGTAAGCGTGTTGCCCTAAAAGGGAAGTACGTCCTAAATACGTAGTAAATCCTCGAGGAAGTCGAAAAAGCCGAAAAAGAGATATTACGAAAAAAGAAGGGTAAGAGACGTAAATCGCTTACCCCTACGCCTAATATTGAGGAGGATATAGAACTAGATAGCGCCGATAAGCTCGCTTAATTTCATCTAGTTACGACCATTATTTGTAGAGATATGATTTTTGGAAGTTAAGATAATAGAATTCGTGAACCGCTTCCCCGTATGAACCGCTTCCCGGTGGATGACGTTAGCTCAAATTGAGTGAGTAGCATAAGAGTCATAAGGAATGCTAATCAAAATGCAAACATGTCTATAGAAGATAGAATGAAACCCCTCTAGTAAGAACAATTTGATCAGAACTAGGACTTAAAAAAGCTATTAATCACTTGAAGTGATGTATCAGTGCTGCTCTTGAAGGCTTAGTGTAGCTTGCTTGTTTAGCTCATTAAAATTACTCTCAAAAAATGAAGATGACTCAGGCGCGTTCAATATCTTATAACTTAATGATCTGAACCGAACAAGTCACTGCAATAAACATGTGATGTGAACTTTTGCTTCATTCTATGCACACTAATAAGTGTCTTCTCATTTGATCAGCTGTATATATTCCATAATTGTGATCAGTCTGTTCAGATTTTGTTAAGTTATCATATCATTCTAGATGTAGAAATACCATTAAATAACCGTTTAAGTTATTGGAGGCTACACCACTAATGTGAGCATCTTTCACAAGTGTCTGATTGCACAAACATCATCGCACGCATTCAACTCGTCGCCTTTCATGTCAACGTTGCACAAAATGAGAATATTTCAAGCTAGCAAATTATCTTGTCATTGCCGACTCGTGAGTCATCCTCATCACCAGCTGGACAGTGGCCATCTCCCCTTGGTCAGCACTAACAATGGCAAAGTTGTCTTTCCAGTGTCAATTAAAAACTCGAACTGTCGATTAACATACCGTCGATTAACATACCATACCCGTCACTGACGGGGAAGTGGGCCAGTACGGGGAAATGGGCCACTTGCTGATATACGCAAGCGTTCTGAATTCTACCCGTCACACACGTGACTAGGTATCATAGATACGTCGTGCAGGATGAAGTCTACTACGACTGGCCCATTTCCCCGTACTGGCCCACTTCCCCGTCAGTGACGGTACAAAGAAGCAGGAATGACCATCACACGATTTGACTCACAATCCAGAGAAGGAAAACCTTTAAGAGGCAGCTTGATGGGAAAAACATCATGGTGGTGATTGATAGCTTCGTCTTCTAGCTGACTACTTAACGAACGTTACTGCCGCTGATCACTCAGCTGCATTCATCGAACTAGTTACGACATGCTGTTTATGCATACAGTTGGTTTACGCAGTCAACATGTCCCACTTCATCGCGAAACAAATTTCGCTCCCCTCAATCTCAACAGCCCTGACTTTCCCGGGCTCAAAACCGCCCAACTCCACCAGGCGACTTAAATTCACACTCTCGCCTGCCACCTGGCCGCCCTCTGGTGGCAGAATCACCGCAATGCCCTTCCAGAGCAGCGAATAGTGCACGAACTTTAACCCTTTGACGGACGTCTTGAGCTCTGGTGACAGCGTGGCGAAGATATGCGTGAAGCTGGCTTCCTTGTAGGGCCAGGCGGTATTTGAAGGTGGGTTGTCAGAATCAGCGGTGGTTATTGTAGGCTGGTCGACATGGGATAGATTCTCCTTGCACCAGTTCGTCACAGCTGTGCCGGTTGACGGCTCGAGGCAGAGGATCTTGGAGGCACTGGAGAACGTAAGGCGAGAGGAGTATTCGTTTAGAAAAGCCTGAAGTGTATGTGACTGAGCCATGCTGCCATATGAATAGTTGGAACAACGTGTGATATTAACAATATGAAAGGTCTCCTTGTTGATTGTTGTCTTTGTTAGTCTTGTTCTTGCGTGCTATGCAGACTCCAACTCCGACCATGGCCATCCTTGGCGTTCTCGTCTCCGCATCGTCGGCTCATTTTCCATCCGCCCGGGTCTCGGGGACACCAACCATGGACATGACTCTCTGCGGAGACAAATCCTTTCCCGGTCGTGTTTCATGATGAATGAACGTCCATCGCAGTTAACACTTTCAGCTTATAAAGCCTACACTTAGTGAGGTATTGAACCATCAAAGATCCAACGAGGACATCGAGAAGGTCGCGGCAATGCCATGATGACATCGCAGGTTGGCTGAACCTCTCGTCACATGCAGGCTCGGCTGTCGTCTTATTCCCAGGCTTGCAACCGCTATTGCTAACTCGAGCGCGGAGCTGAACAAGACCTCCAATCAAATGTGAAGAGTATAGTATAGTACCCTTCGTACTGCTTCCATATTCGCGTAGGTGGATTCTTTTGAACGAAGCATCGCCCTTACGGTGCACACCTCCGTTCCTCGGTCTACGTAAATGCATCGCTTGCACGCATAATGCAGTCGTATTCGCGCGATCTACATGCTTACTACTCTTATAGTCCTATGCGCCGCGAGTCAATATTGGATAGAAGGACACCTAAGATCACGGGACGCAGGTACGAAGCTTTCGATAGCTTCAGAATCGCATCCCGTGCCGAGGCACTTTAATGACAACCGTTGCGAACGTTGCGCGAACACAGCGCTTGCGATACTAGCAAAACCTCCAAAAACTACAAGTATGGTGGTGCAATCCTGTTTGATAATGGGAGTGTCTGCAGACTCCAACTGGCCTCCCTGAGGTGTTGTTGCAGGCAATCGCCAGGTCTCAATATCATCAACCCCTACGGTCCGACATTCGCTTTGCTCAGAGCAACCACCGCCCATCATGCTCAAATATCTCCCTTCGTTTCTAGTTCTTTTGGCTTTCTTTACCACATCTGGTACGACGCAATTACTCAAACTGCCGCTCCTTTCAACCGCTTCAGACCCGCCGCTTCCTCCGAATGTAGACCCATTCTATCAACCTCCTGCTGGCTTTGAAGATGAGGCGCCGGGTTCAATCCTCCGAAGTCGCCAAATCACAACAGCGTACTTTGGACTGGTCATCAACACAGTACAGTCCTGGCAATTGCTTTACCGTACTACGGCTGCCAACGGCTCTGCGATTGCCTCCGTCACGACCGTCTTCAAACCGCTTCTGGCAAAGACAGATCGATTTGTGTCTTTCCACACAGCCTATGATGGAGCTGCAAGGAGCGGCATCTGCGATCCAAGCTA
Organism: Cladosporium sp. IMV 00045; assembly: GCA_001931905.2. Taxonomy (NCBI): domain Eukaryota; kingdom Fungi; phylum Ascomycota; class Dothideomycetes; order Cladosporiales; family Cladosporiaceae; genus Cladosporium; species Cladosporium sp. IMV 00045. Next base: position 77,019 of record MSJI02000775.1, on the reverse strand, counting down.
CGGCTACAGATTCCTTGCGCCCCAGGCCAGTTTGATCTCTTCCGTTGAGTTCTTGCTCCTGCAGGCCTTTGTTCTGGACGGAAACATTGTTTCGTCGCCAGATTATGAGGGCCCCGACGCGGCCTTTGGCGCCGGAAGGGTCTCCGGAATGGGTGTTCTGGACAGTATGAAGGCGGTCGCCAATTTCAGGTCTACCCTTGGATTCAAAACAGACAACCCGTCAGTCGTGGGATATGGATACAGCGGTGGTGCCATCGCAACAGGCTGGGCCGCTTCGCTCCAGCCTAAATATGCTCCTGGGATCAACATCAAGGGATGGGCACATGGTGGCACACCCGCTAACCTTACCGGTACTGCTGTTCTCGTGGACGGCACACTTTTCAGTGGATTCCTTCCTCAGGCCCTGGCTGGACTGAGCGCGCCCAGTGCATACGCCGCCGAGCTCTTGCCAGTATATGACGAGATCCTTACGCCTTACGGTCAGACGGTTATCGACGTTGCAGAACAGATTTGCAGCATCCAAAACATTGTCACTTTCGCTTTCCAGTCGATTCAGTCGACCGATGTTCAGACACTCGGGGACCAAGTCTTCTACGACCCAACCATTTCTTCTGTATTGAACAGAAACCTCATGGGTCAAAACGAAGACGAAACCCCAAGCGTACCCGTATACATGTTCCATGCTCCCGACGACGAGATCATTCCGTACGCCAACGCCACCACGCTTCGTGACGATTGGTGTGGCTACGGCGCAGACGTAGAGTTCGTCACCATCGCCGCCGGAGGGCACGCTACTACCGAAATCATCGGTTTCCCTGGAGCCTTCGCATTCGTGCAAGACGCTTTCGAGGGCAAGGTTGGCAAAGGTTGCTCAGAGAAGACGGTTCTGAACGAAACACTGAACCCATTGGCGCTTGGTCTTGACCTCGAGCCTATCCTGGTCGGTCTCCTCAACGGCCTTGCGGTCGCCGGCAAGCAGGATGTAAACATCCTTGAGGATGTTTCGAACTTGAACAAGACTGTCGTGACCTCAAATGGCACGGTTGCTTAATGACGATGGGCTTTGTTGGACAGGTTCATTTTCCTTATGCATGTTGCATGTACGCATTCTCATTTATGTTTTCAGCAAAAAGCGATCATTAGCAAATATCAACTCTCCCAATTCCAGTTTTGTCCCTAGTATAATGAGACTTCTTACCGCACAATCATACTTTTGACGAAACGAGCAACAGTTAGGTACTTGACTCTTCATGAACACAGTCTCCAGACCTGTACTAATAAGAAGTCTGCCAATTGCCAATTTTACGATGGCCTGTGCGTGTGCACTGTGAAATGCATCAAAATTCGATAGCAAGGCGAGACATTGATGTTGTCATTGCCGAAGTCAATTTGGCACGTCGATAAGGTTTCGCGGGATCCCAGGATTCAGACCTTATTTGTGCTTCCCCATGTATAGGATCAGCATGCTCTGACAGCATACCACGCCCGCGGCTCCGAAACCATCATTATCACCTTGGAAAGACCACACAGTAAACGCGTTTTTATGTTTGTATTATCAAGTCGTGACTCCACGGCAGTTACCTGACAGCATCCGGCATCTCTCCAGACTGGAGCAATGTGGGTTCGTTGCTGCAATCGGTCCTTGTACGGTGGTATAGATCTTTGTATCCGCCCGTCGCCGGCACCTCATCTCTGAGCTCTGACATCACATATCCGTAAACATATCAAACTCTGAGCCCTTCAGCGAGTGACACCGAATGAGAAGCAGCCGTGGATCCGGTGCAAAGAGTTTGATACCAGTACATAGCGAGGCAAGTGCCTTTGTAAGCTCTGTGCGTGACCTCATCGCGAATGCTGCTCTGATTATCGTCTTTTGATGTTGCAGTATTCCCTTTCCTTTTCATCCTTCTTCATCCTGCGAACGGCTTACTGTATGCCTCCATCAGCTGCCACCCAACATGAATCCCAATAATCATCAAACCGGACGAGAAGAGGTGGAGAGTCTTCCAGCAGATGATGTCGACTTGGAAACGGGCAACACCGGGGTGAATAACCGAGGTATGCATACCACTCTTGAGTGATTTGAAGCTCATCCGGCTGATTCATCTGCGGCAGACCAGGATCCCGATACAAGACAGTCATCGAAGACGAGCGATGGGCTCGAGAAGCAGCAAGATGTGGAAATCGTAGAATGGGATGGTCCCAATGACCCGGAAAATCCGTAAGATGAGCGATACTGATTTGATGGCTGCCATGCTGACTTTCTCTAGCTTCAACTGGTCAGTAAAGCGTAAATGGATTATCACCATCACGACATGCTTTATGTAAGTTGAACTCCATGAAGTTCACAGTTCGGTTGCTGACCATCCTCAGCTCCATCTTGACTGGTCTTCCCGCTGGTGCATACGGCTCTGGCAATGTTCAAATGGAGGCAGAGTTTGGCATTAGCCAGGACAACTTTCCATGGCTATACTGGGCGACCGCTTCCTGGAACGTGGGAGCTGCTGTTTGGCCGCTGCTCTTCGTGCCACTCACCGAGAACACTGGCCGCATGCCCGGATACTTTGCGAGCTACATCCTCTTCCTCATCTGGCTTATCCCCTCAGCTACCGCGCCCAACTTCGCAACCTTGATTGTCACTCGTTTCTTCGGTGGAGGCGCAAGTTCAGTCAGTATCAATATCGTAGGCGGCACAATTACCGATATCTGGCGAGGAGAGAAGGACCGCAGCATCCCTATGTCCATCTTCGGAATGACCAGTGTCATCGGCATCGCTCTTGGTCCCTTTGTCGGTGGTGCTGCGCAGACGCACCTCAACTGGCGTTGGATCTATTGGGTGCAGTTGATCTCTGACGCTGCACTCCTGCCAGTCTTCTGGTTCATCTTGAAGGAGACTCGAGGCGATGTCATCCTCGCCCGCAAGGCGAAGCAGCTTCGCAAGCAAGGCCGAAATGCTTATGCCAAGTCAGAACTCAACAAGGCCAATGTCATAGAGATGCTTAAGATTTCTTTCAAGCGACCGACGAAGATGCTGGTCACGGAGTTCGTTGTCATCTCGTTCACTCTGTGGGTCAGCTTCGCCTGGGGCATCCTGTTCTTGTTCCAGAGCAGTGTTACTCAGGTCTTCACATCGCTGTATGGTTTCGGCACGTTCCAAACAAACCTAGTCCAACTCGCTCTGTCTGCTGGTGCTGTCGTTGGAACGATTATCAACCCGGTACAAGACATTCTGTACTTGCGTTCGTCCCGAAACAATAAAGAAAGACCTGGAAAGCCAGTACCAGAGGCTCGCTTGTACTTCGCAGTCCCCGGATCCCTCATTTTCACTGCTGGTTTGTTCTGGTACGGATGGTCTTCATATCCCCACGTCCACTGGATTGTACCAACCCTCGGCATTGGATGCGTGGGCTTGGGCATCTACGAGATCTACATGGCCGTCGTCAACTACCTCGCCGATGCCTACGAGAAATACGCAGCTTCCGCCCTCTCCGCAGCATCGCTGGGCCGCAATACTTTCGGTGCATTCTTGCCGCTCGCTTCGCAAGCGCTTTACACCAATCTTGGATTCCAATGGGCTTCCAGTCTGCTCGGATTCATTGGTCTGGCACTGAGTGTCGTCCCTGTCATCCTCTTGCTGAAAGGTCCAGACATTCGTGCCCGGTCGCCATTTATGTCCGAGAGCACGTATGACGAAGAGGAGGCGGAGAATCGTCGCAACAGCACCGCAAGTTCGAAGGCGCAGAGGAAGAACTCGAGTGGGTCTGGACCAAGGTGGAGCTCGGTCAGAAAGTCGCAGGGTGTTCCGGGTCCTGCGGGCCAGGCGATTGCAGCGAATCCTGCTGTGTAGTACATCAAGTATGTGAGGAGTAAGGTGCATTATCAGGCAGGTCATCAGCAATAGATCAGAAAGTAGAATGTAAAATGATCCGTCCTTTCAATACTCCGAGGAACACCTGACAAAGCCAATGAGAGTTTCGCTCATAAAACGCCAACGCCTTCTCGTCCATCTGGACCGTGAGATTCTGCCTCTCCATTCTGCCTCGATGTTCTCCAAAAGCGCCTTATCCGTGGTCTGCTTTCCTCACTGATCGCGTGCGCTGCTTTCTCTGATTGCCTCAAAGTGTGTCGTCTCTTGAGTGACTGAAACGGCGTTTCGAGGCCTTGGCCGTCACCGAACCGTCGATCAGCGCCGTACTTCAGCCCAATCCCTTCTTCTTTCGTTTTGTTTCGAACCCATACAAAACTGAAGAAGCAAACGAGTAGCAGGACAGTGATTGGGGTCGTGAAAGCCCAGTATATCCAAAACCGATCACTGACGACTCTGTTGCCAGGTGCGGTGTGCCAGTCAAACATGCCCATTGAGAAGAGTGCCTATCGATGAGTGTTCAGATCCAGAAGATGATGCACTCTCAAGGTGTTGGACTTACCGACATGAAAGTGCCCGGTAGGAATATGGCACTCACAATCCCAAGGGCCTTCATTGCAGTGCTGTCAGCTTTGGCTCGATCCGCCAGAGCATTCGAGCTCTCCGCCAGCCCGTGGCTTAGTTTGTTGTCGCGCTGTTGAAGCATCGTGTACACCTATGTACTGCCTCAGCAAATGTACCGATGTACACGCTATCTACATCCAACCTACCAAATCAGCCAAAAGTTGAGAGTGCTGCTTCTGATAGGCCACGACGCTTGCAAGCGAATCTGCATGTTCGCACAGCATTGTAATGTTCTCCTCAAGCGGAGTATGGACGTCCTGGGTGTCTTTCGGGTTGGCCTCGTTCGCTTTTCGTGCGCACTGGCGTATGCGATGCATCATGGAAGCTAAGCCGCTGGATGCGCATTTCTAGAAATGCTAGCTTCGACATTGCCGATGTAAGCCTTCTGATCAGATCATCAAAGTCGATCTTGCTTAGGATATTGTCCGATCCCAAATCACTCAACGTCATCTTAGTTTCGACCATGACCAATGACTCGCCCCACTTGCGGAGTTCAGTACCATCGCGCGCAATGATGGCCTCTATTAAGATGAGATGGATTTGCAGAGGATGGTGCATGCTGTCGAATCGGGCTTGATGGCGTTGCAAGAAAGCGTAGTCAGATTCCACGAAGCTCACGACCAGGCCACTCGCAGTCGAATGTTGTTTGTTCCAGCCCAGGCTCATTGCCCAGTTCTCCGTTGTTTTCCGATTTGACACTGGAGCCCGAATAATGATGCCTGACAGCAATTAACGGAGACAGCAAATCTGATCCAAAAACCTACTTACCCTCGGATAAAGTCTCATGCGTAGATGTCCAAGTCTCGACCCTTGGCATAGGCTGTTCAAGTGCAGCCGCCATACCTGAAGGTATACTGAGACGCTCTGCTAGCTGCAAATATGTATCTTCAGCAAAAGGTACAGTCAAGTCGCTTTGCCCGTTGTCGTCACCAGAATCCACAAAACTGATCGGTCAGTGTTGAGGCAATAATTGGCTCGCACAATCCACTTACATTAACTTCGTTTGGAAGCTTCTGTCATCTCGGTCATGAAGGGGTTTGGAATTCTGTAACAGTCAATACAGCAGGAAAGCGTCTAGTAGTGAGCTTCACCTTCGTGGAAACCCAGGGAATGAGCTCCTCCGCCTTGTAAGACCTCCCAATATGTAGATCATTGCCTGTGGCTTGCATCAGGGTATTCTTTGTCAGAGATATCGGTCCCAGTTCCATGATCTAGAAACAATACTCGTGGCTTGGATCTTACCTGCAAGGAATTTGTAATAACTTTGACCTGAGCGGGCAGCGTTTCGGACAAGATACGTTGCAGCACTTCTTTGGTCCATATTTTTGGAGTGTCTGGTGAAAGTAGGGAATTTGTAGAGGTTGCTCTTCTAAGGCCCGCTTCAATTGTTGCCCGGCTTTTGGCTCGGAGCTGTTGTTCCTCAGATGTGCCGAAAAATGCCTGCAACTCAGGTTCAAGGGTCTGGAGAAGTTCGAGGCTCTGTTGATTTGTCATGTGACTGAGGAGTGAGGCCATCAATGAAAGATCAAGCTGTGTCTTTTCTAAGAGGGATGATAGGTTCTCCATTTCGGGCAGGAGCCAGAAGAAGCGAGCCTTCTGTTCTGGACGAGGTTGCCATATCCGTTCGACAGTCTGAGCGACGACTTGAAGGTTGCCATGCGACCGCTTCAATATCGTGAGAACGACATCTTTTGAAGTCGTATTGGGCTTGTAAATGCTGATAAAGTCGCCCAGGCTCGAAAGCATAGTGGAAATCAACTCAAGCCTAGAAGATATCTGGCGTTCCTTTGTGGGATCTCTAGTGGAGTGCTCAGAGACACGCAAGATCCCCAAAGCCTTGATGCATAGTGCGACGGCGGACGCAATTGTTTCAGCTGCAGTCAGAGCGTCCACGTCGGACATGTTGTGAGGCTTGGGTGAGTGTGGCTTTGGCGAACAAGGCTTCCGTATGATGTTTCCGGTGCGCAATCAAGGTGTCCTCATCGGCAAGATGCCCTTACCTGAGTGTAGAGACTTCAAGCCATGCCGGTAGATTGGTTGAGATATATGCAGATTGCGAAGGCTACCAGTGCCAGCTGGCAACAGTCCGCGTAACGATGTCACGGCGGGCGTGATTCGCGCATGCGGTAAGTGGCTCACCTCGCTTGGGTATGTGCGGCTGGCATCATGCACAATTTCACATCGTCAGCAATCCCACAAGCCATGTTCGCAGGCTGTTCACGTGTATTCAGGCATGACAAGCTGCCAATTGGCGGCACTCGAACGAGAGCTGAGATCCATATCGAGCACTTACCTCATACTCCTAGAAATCGGGGGCACCCGCTCAACAACAATGACTGTATGGCACCAATCAATACACTGCCCAGCAACGGTGTATCTCATGGTACACAAGAATGAGAGCTGAGGAGCGGTAGAGGTAGTCAAGTCGTGAGGAATCTGGAGGTACTGCATGAGGGCCCACATGTCGCCAATCGGCGCAGATCGGCAACCGAATCCCTCAAGCTTGTTCCGACTTCGCTCGGTGAAGCAGATTGGCACGGTCCTCTGGCATCAATTGCTAACTCAAACGTCTTGCGGTACTTTTGTTTGCACATCACCGACAACTTTGACTAAAAACCTCGCGTAGAATCGGGACAACGACCACGGAAGGACGAGAACGACTATCGCTCCAGCTGTGCATTGGCAGAGAGATCGTCATGCCAAAGTCGACAAGCATTGCTGCGCCTGCATCTAACGATCAGACTTTTACATAATGCTTGGCCAACAGCCCCAAGCGGTAGCAAAGTAAACCGACTTTATCGCCTTGGCCCTCGACAATCGCAACTCATGCACCAAACCATCATGCTGGGCAGATAACGGCATGTACGTAACGCTATCAGATTCTCTCCATCGTGGTGGATCGGGACCACGTCGTTCGTCGTTCGATACCCAAGACTTGCACGGATCACAACCACTCTCAATGGTATATAAAGGCTTGCTGTGAAGGATGTCGGAAGGAAGATCAAGCATCGCTATCGCTTCCTTCTCACATCATGACATCGCCTCGCACGATCCTCTCGTCCATGGCCGCTCTTGCGGTGGCACCTCTGGCTTCTTCCTTTCCTCACATGATCCGTTCGGATGTGTCCTCGCCCGTCAATGCCAGCCTTCCCAATGTCACCATCTTCGCTACTGGTGGTACAATCGCCAGCCAGGGCGGTTCCAACACTCAGACCATTGGCTACTCCGTCGGCCTTGGCGTTGAGGCTCTCATTGATGCGGTGCCAGAGATCCTGAACATCTCCAACATCAATGGTTACCAGGTCTCCAACGTTGACAGCGGTTCCGTCAATGCATCGATTCTGCTCGATCTCGCATCCCAGGTCAACACCGAGCTCGCCAAGTCCGAGACCGACGGCGTTGTCATCACTCACGGCACCGACACTCTCGAAGAGACCTGCTTCTTCCTCGACCTTGTCGTCAACTCTTCCAAGCCCGTCGTATGCGCCGGCGCCATGCGTCCCGCCACGGCCTTGAGCGCCGACGGTCCTCTCAACCTGCTCCAGGCCGTCACGCTCGCCTCCTCGCCCAACGCCCGCGACCGCGGTGCCATGATCGTGCTCAACGACCGCATCGGCAGCGCCTTCTACACGACCAAGAACAACGCCAACACGCTGGACACCTTCTCCAGCACCGAGATGGGCCAGCTCGGCACCCTCATCAACCAGGTCCCCTACTTCTACTTCAGCCCCGCGCAGCCCATGGGCAAGACTCACTTCATACTGGGCAACGCCACCGACCTGCCCCAGGTCGACGTCATCTACGCATACCAGGACATGGACCCGCAGATGTTCGAATCCGCCGTTATCGCCGGCGCGGAGGGAATCGTCTGGGCCGGTCTTGGATCCGGCGGTATCTCCACCGACGCCGAGGAGGCTGCCTCGTCCGTCTACAACGCTACCGGCATTCCATTCGTGGCCAGCCACCGCAGCGCGGATGGTTTCGTGCCTCCGGGAAGCCAAAATTTCGTCATTGCCGGCGGCTTTTACAATCCGCAGAAGGCGAGGATTCTGTTGCAGCTCGCTATCAATGAGGGCTATGATAATGAGAAGATCAAGGACGTCTTCGCTATGAGCTACCCTTCACCTGGCTCGCACTGATTGGAGAGTTCTTGAAAGTTTTGGGGGATGTTTGATAATGATTTTCAAGTATTTTTGTAAATGAGTAAATGATCATGTTCGATTCTTGACCAATCTGCTCGACTACAAATTTTCCCAATGACTCTGGGCACAAATGTACCGCTGGCGAGCGCAACTACAGATCCTTTTTTTAATCGAACTCAGGGCAGCCGGTTGCTGTGCTGCTCTCGAAACCCGCGTCGCTTGTACAGACGAACTGTGGACTAAACCACGCTGCTTGCTGACTCCATGAAATTCGTCGCTGATCGATTAAAAGATCCAGATGGACAAAGGTAAGGCCGCGTCGATACATCACCATGCGACCAGGCCTGACGACTCTCCATGGTTCAAGTAGAAATCGAGGCTCTCGTGCTGTATCCCTCACGTTCATTCGATGGGTCCGTGAGACAAGGTTCCCACCTGGTGGAACATGCATGCTGATATGTAAATTCGTAAGTCGTATATGCCAATGCCACCTCGCCATGCCATGCCCAAACCACCCATACCAAACCAGACCAAAAAATCCATTCCAAACCAAACCCTAACCCAAACGAAAAACCCCCTCAATCCGCCTCCCTAACAACCAACATGCGATCCCGATGTTTAATCGTAACATCATTCCTCCCCACCACCAAAGCCTCACTCAACTCCGACGACGGCCCCCTCACATGCCGCGGAAGCAGCCCATCGCCATCCTGTGCTGTTGAAAGCCGTCTGGCGGGCGAAAGCTCCTCACTGCCCGGCGTCTCTGGCGGAGAAGAAAAGGTGACTTTCTTCGCCGGCTTCGAAGAGTCGCCTTCTTCTTCTTCCGTGAGCTGAGATCTGGAAATAGAAGGCGACGTGTGCAGACCGCGGCTGAAGAGTTCGCACGGTTCGCTGGAGCTTAAGGTGTCTATGAGGGCGCGGCGGGTGGATTTTGTGGGCGTTGAGCGCCGGGTTTTGCGGGTTTCGCTTGGGGAGGGTGAGGGGGGGAGGCGAGGGTCGATTTGTTGTGCTGGTGGGTTGTTGGAGGTGCTGGATCGGGTTTTGGTTTGGAGAGGGAGGTGCGGTGAGGCTTGGTCGTAGACGGGGGATGGCGACGTTGTTTGAGATGAAGTGGTGGATGTGGACATTTTGGTCGTTGGGAGATGCGGACAGGTTGCGATGCCTGGTCGACTCTGTGGAGGAGTGTGAGATTGGTGACTGTGCGGTGTAAATCCACCCAGCGACTGGGTTTCCTCGCCGATGCAAGACCAGCTCGGCGATCAGGACGTCCAGTGCAGTGCCAGTATTTTTGAACTCCAACAGAGAATCCGAAGAAATGTGTTGATGGTAGAGAAACGAATCCGTGCCAAACGACCTTGCTCACACCGAGCCCGTCGCAGAGTTCTCAAAACGCAACAAATCCCTCAACCGGATACCAATCGTAGCGTCCTCGCAATGCCAAATTTCTTATGTGTCCAGTCAAGTCCTCAGGCCCAAATCTCAGTCCAAAACAATCCTCAAACGAAGCAGTCAGTCAGCAAGCAGATATCGTCGTCCTCAAGAAAGAGCTGGCGAGGAGTTTGAGTCGATCTCACAATTTTCCGCTGAGTGTCCTGAGTTAGGGCGGCGGGTGTTAAAGGGTCGAAGGGTCGAGAACGCGGCGGACGAAACAGCCTAGCGTTGTGCGATCGACCGATGGTTGATGAAGCTTGACATGCGAGGAGATGTGACGGCGCTGAGGCCCGGCTCCGGAGGCCGCTGGCTGGTGGGTAGGGGACTTGTGCTTGTAGGTTTGGGTAATTGATGACTGTGGTTTGTGAATATTGTGAGGGAAATGCGAGGAAGTATTTTTGATAGGTTGGATGATAGATTGTACAGAAATGATATTTAAAATGCTCGATTTTCTGTCTTCAACTTGTGATTCCCACATAATTGTACACGACCCAATCCACGAGACAAGCAAAAATCTATATCTTACAACGCCCTCTCCTCATGAAAGCGTTCCTCTTCTACATATAATACAAAACAACATCAAAAAGCTCAATTTCTCTAAATCAGAGCCATACCCTTAAACATACCCTCCCTGACCTCCCTAACAACATCCTTCCTATCACCCCGTCCAACAAGAACAATACCGCGTCCTCTACGACCCATGCGTCCCACACGACCAAGACGATGAATGAAATCGATCGAAGTATGCGGCACCGTGTAGAGAATCACGGTCTTGGCGGACGTGGTGTCGATTCCGCGAGAGGCGATATCAGTCGTGACAAGGACCTTGACGCCACGCAAACGGCGCGCCGAGGAGTCGCTTTTCTTGGCCTCTTCTTTCTGCTGCTTCTCGATCTGCGCAGCAGTGGAGGTGCCGGTGAAAGCGGCGAGAGTGGCGGTCGAAAGGCGGTCGGTGCTGTCGCGCGAGAGGGCGGTGGCGTCGACTCCCTTGGATTGGAGGTATGTGGCCAGTTCGTCGGCTTTCTCGCGCTCGTTGACGAAGACAATGATGCGCTTTTCGGCTCCGGGGGCGGCGTGCTCGTCGGTTTCTTTGCCCAGGTCCCAGATTACTTGCGCGCAGGTGAGGTCGCGGTTGCCTTGGTAGGGGATCTTGTCGATGTCGACGACGCTGAGCTGGACGCGGCGGGGGATAGCGTGGAGGTTGGGCGTGGTGAGGCGGCGGATTGCTGGGTAGCGCTTGTGGAGGTAGGTGTCGAGCGAACGGGGGATGGTGGCAGAGCAGAGGACGAGCTGTTGCAGAGATGGGGTGGCGCGGTCGATGATTGAGGATGTGAGAGGGGAGAATGATCGGTCGAGCAGGGAATCTGCCTCATCGATCACGAGATGAGAAACGCGCGAGAGAACGTTGGGGTCGGACTCCGTGATGCTGTTGAGAAGATGGGGAGTGCTAATTACGACGTCGATGCCTTGAGGGGAAAAGAGGCGGTTGCGGATGACTGTGCTGGTGTAGTTCGCGCTGATCATGGCCGCGCGGAACTTGACAGTGTGTGAGAGTGATTTGAGAAGTGCGCCAACTTGGGAGACCAGCTCGGCGGTTGGCACAAGGATGATCGCGCGTGGGCGGCCAGTGGTGTGGTGTGGTTCATCGACATCTGGCGAAGGGAGCTCGTAGCCTTGACCAGGAGCGATCTTGCTGTTTTCTGCGTTCTTGGCCGCTTCGGCCTCTTGCTCTGCTTCGAACAACTCCGCTCGCTTGAGCGCATCGATAATTGGGAGTGTGTATGCCAGCGTCTTTCCCGAGCCTGTCTCAGCAGCAAGCAAGAACTGCTGCATCTCCTTCTTTGATGGAGGTCCATTCCCTCTCCGTCTCTTCCCATCCTCCGTACCAAGCAAAGCCGGAATGGCAAGTCGCTGAATCGGCGTCGGTGCAATATCGCTCAAGTCTTTCAGTGCTTGTACAGGGACTGCCTCCTTGATCTGCGACAACAGATCGAATTCCTCAAATCTATCCCTCTGCGCAAGCTCAAGCTTTACCTTACTGCGCTTCTCATACGACACATTCGCCAAAGCCCTCTGCATCTTCAGCGCCTTCATGGGCTCTTTCGTCTTCGTCTCTCTCCCCCTGCCTCCTTTTACATGCCGCGCCACCCGCTTCTCTTCAGCCGCCGCCACGTGTTGTGCAGCTTTTTGTTGGAGCTCTCTGGGAACTTTTGTGGTATTCATGCTGTTGAAAGGGCTGTTGCGACTCTTCTTGATGGGTTTGCCATCAGGCGTGGCCTTCTTGGGTCCTTGCGACACTCGAGACGATAGATCCATGCGAGCTGGTTGGCGTTTCTGGAAGCTCGCCACGCCACGCGCCTGTTGCCATGGCGCGATCAGCGCCTTGGAGAAGGCCTGAACCTCGCAGAAAGGGCACAGCGAGGTAGACTTGAGCCGGAGCATGATGTTGGGATGGTGTTGGGTTGTGAGAGGTGTCTTCACGTGCTTTCACATGTCGATGGAGATCTCTAAAGTTTCGTTTACCAAATTGGGAAGTCATCGGGTAAGTTGCCCGAACTTTGCATGGGTTGAGATGCAAGACTTGATGAAACTCGTCTCATCAGGGACCAAAACATTGGATGAATGTTGTTTACCTGAAGGTAAATTGAAGCTTACTCGGTCTCAGCTGGTCCTGATAGGGATGCGAGTACCCTTACAGTTGATGAATATGCAGGCACAACATGGCTGCTGCGTCGATGGTGGTCATTTTCTCTCTTGTCGTTTTAATGTAGCGATGTAATACTATTGAGAGAGCTGTCAAAGAACTTTGATATGCCAGACGTCAAGACAGCGAAATTGGTGGTATCATTGATCATGTTTTCAGTGTGATAACTGAGTGAAGGGAACCATGAGCTCAATGTGAGAGCTCGGACGAGTTCCATGTTTCTCTGGCTCCATACGATTTTCACAAGGACAAGTATACTCGACTCGCGCATCAAGGTGTGGCCTACCCCATGAAGCTGGAGAGCAGATTTTCACGCATGTAAGATGCGAGAATATGCATTTGCGGGCAATGGCCGATCCAAGTAGCGTCGGAGATCGAAGACGATCATGCGTATCGGCATGTTCCTCTTGCGTGAGATGCAGGCCGCGAGAGATAGGCCGCGAGCAAGCATTGATGAAACGCGGCGTGGAGTTACGGGGCCACAGATCACACGATCTCTTTTTTGAAAGCAAGAATACAGTGGTATTGCCGAGGCGAATGGTCGAAGGATCACAACACTATCTCCTACTTGAGATAGCACGAGAGCAGGTGGCACGGCGTAGATGGCGTAAGAGAGGTGGGGTTAACTACTCGGACAAGGCCAGTGGCCCATGGTAACGAATGTTATCGACTTTGTGGTAGCTTGGAATAGCGGCTCGTGAGCGGGGACGTATAGGCGAAGGCGATGGCTTGAGGTGTACCGTCGTCATGTATTGGTTGGTCTATTCAAAACACTGGTTGTTGATAGTGCTTTGTATCGTGATCCCAAGTATTGATTGCCTGGACATATCTCCAGCTGCCTTGTGTGATGAGATGCTGCTACCTGGCAACACAGCGAGAAGATCCAGCCTGTGCAGCTGCTCAGCTGCAAGGATGGCCGTCCGAATATAGTGACAATGCTCGCAATGGCATATCCACATGGCCGGCCGTTGAGCCATGCTTTCCCAGCTACTCCAGAAAACCCGGTGCGAAGTCCTGGTTTGAACGTGTTGAGTTTGGCGTTGCCCGGTCAACACGCTGCAAGCTATGGCCCACGCTTGCCGTTGATGGCAGCCACCGTTGTGTTTTGGAGACTGGGGCCCGGCCTGAATCAACTACAAACCCGTCGTGCCAGCAAAACCATTCATCCTTCCGACATCACCTCTTACCACCACCACCGCCTCATCACACAACATCCATCTTGCATTCTCTCGCGCACTCTCCCGCGCTCTCCTTCGCTGCGTTCGCTTCTCCTGGACTATGCGATAATCACATCGAGCATTCACTCACCGCTTCACCTGCTTCACCTGATTCATTGCGCCGCTTGTGTCTCCCCGAGGACAAGCGCGCATTCCATAACAATCCCCGCGCCCGTCTGAGCGGCGCATGACAATGGACACTGTAGGAACTTCCTCCCAGTCACGAGACTCCCAGTCTCTCGACTTCCACCACAACAATCGCCACCGCAAGGGCATACTGACAAGATGGTACGCCAGGTCCAGCCGCTGCGCATCAGCAAACCGGCGACTACTGCCTCGCCAGAAAAGTCGCCTGCCATGTCCCGCCCACTGGCAGAAATCAGCTCGGGCTCCATGAGACGCAACTCTCCCAGCTACAACCAGACCACCAGAGTAGGACATGACTCTGATCTCTTTCCAAGAATGCCATTCAGCTGACATGACTCGTCTCAGAAACCCGTTGCTTCGCTCGAACCTTCACCTTTCAACGAGAACGCATCTCCCACACCACCGTCCCCCGCAAAGCCGTCTCCCAGAGACTTCTGGTCAACACGGCAAGGCATGTCGCCTTCTCGTCTCGAAGGAGAATCTACACCAGACCGCTCTCAATCACCCTCCGCCATGTCTGCTAAGCGCCGCGCTAGCATCGAGAAGCTCCAATCCGCTGGTCGGGTTAAGAGCAGCAAGATCTTCTCGCTCGAAAACAAGGACGCATACGACCCGGAAACGGTGCCCATCGTGGAGAGGCCAAGTGCGAACCGCCCGCTCAGCGATCAATTCGTTCGCGCTTCGACACTATGCGCAAGGAGAACAGCCCAATTCGCCCCAGCACCCCACAGAGACCCGGCCACCAGCGGTCGGAAAGCGAGATGACTGTGTCCAAGTCGATGAGCCCTGAGAGGCCTTTCCATCAACGCTCAGAGAGCGAGAACACTATTCCAACCATTAGCCCGACAAAGCTGGCCGCTGACATCGCGTTGCCCGAGTCTCCCGAGAAGGAGGGGTCACCATCTCCTACCAAGTCTTCATTCGCTCGCATCAGCCAGTTTGGCAGCCTGCCCAGAGCTACCTTCGACCCAGAGATGGGGTCGTGGTCAGACAACGACGAATGCGCTCAGACTCCCCGTGCTCTGCACCGCCACAACAAGAGTGTCACCTTCCAGACATCTCCACCAGTTATCAACGAGTACGAATTGCAAACTCCGGAGCCTTCCGTGTCTGCAACCTCCGGATCTCGCGAGGGTAGCTACGACTCGGACGACTACTACTATGATCAAGACCTGAGCTTCGAGCGTGGAAGCTCTCTCGACCACGAGAGGGAAGACAGCTTTGATGATGACCTCGAGAATGCCGACAAGACGCCGGTAGTCCTGCCTGAGGTCTGGTCGCGCATGTCACCAGATGAGGCCAGAAACGAGTTGACAAACGATGAGGATGATGTTTTTGACAGCCACTCCCCGGCGCAACAGCGTCCCACCTTCTCCCGTTCTGAAAGTATTACTTCGGATGGATCGTCAAGGCCTCTGCCTCCTCTGCCTGGCTTGAGCGACCAGAAGCGCCGTGAGTCTGCTATTGTCGCCGCTGCCGCGGAGCGTGCCTCGGAAGCCGCACGCAACCTTCCCCCTCCTGCGAAGCGTCAGACCGAGGAGAACGAAGTGCCACATGCCGAGTCGTCTCCACTTGTCGAGCGCGCCCATGAGCAGGAACCGAAGTCACTGGCGGAGCGCCCTGGCTCTAGCGATTCTCAACATCACGCTGAAAATACCATCACTGGTGACGGCCAGGAGCAGCCGGAAGATGGAGGTGCAGAGGACAACTCTGAGCTGGCAGACCTAGCCGACTACACGGGTGCACCACCACGCATCAGCCGCGAGTCCATCTTGAGGAAGGTTAGAAACACCAAGTACGATTTCGAAGATGAGGACGAAGAGGGTGCAGTGGACGAGTCTGAGTATGTGGACGAGCAACACAAGTTCCGTCCCTCATACGCTGAGCTGGCACTCATGGACCCGGACCACCCTATTCCTTCCCGCGAGAATAGCAGAGAATCAAGCGACCACCAACTTACCAGACATATCGACAACGAGCAGGATGAGCCAGATGTCGTCATCAAACAGGAGCCTTTCGATGAGAGCATTGACATGTCTGCAATTCCTACCATGGATGAGACGCGCATGTCAACGCCCAAATCCCCGTCCAGAATGGAGGAACAAGATCCCGACACCTCGGTCCTTCACCACGATATTGGTGCCGACTCTGCCGAGGAAACCGAGGGCAGCATGTACTCTCTGGAGGAGCCTGAGCTTGAGAGCACGATGCTCGAACAGCAGCAGGCGGACGACGAGCCTGCAGATGGCAAGGAGACCTTGCAGGATGCCATGCAGCTTCTCACTGTCAAGGACTACACAGAGCCGTCTCAGGAAGCTCACCAGCCCAGCAAGGGATTCATGGGTCTTCCCGAGTACCTGCATGCGGAAGACGACTATGACTTCGGCATGAAGAACTACATCACGCCGTCTCCGCCCCCTTCTACCGAGACTACGCGCAAGCTTGATGCGGACAATGTTCCTAAATTGGAATCATCCACGACAGCTCAATGGATGCCCACTGAACTGCAAGAGCAAACTCAGGCTGAGCCATCGCCGCCGAGAACGCCCGACTCTGTGATTCATCACTCTACTGACATGGACGATGAAGAGTTCGAAGATGCTCAGGCTGAACAGGATGAAGACTTTGAGACCGAGCTCGACAACGAGCTCGACCATGAGCCGACTCCTCCCCGCCAGGAAATTCCCGAGCGTAGGGCCACGATCAAGACCGGTGGCAAGCTGAAGGCCCGTCCTTCAGGAACGCCCGCAGATTTTGGCAATGCGTTTGAAGATGTCAGCGACGAGTTCCCTGTGCCGGCTATCCCTCAAGGATTTCAAGCGCAGATCGAAAACGCCGACGCATCTTTCGAGTCCTCCGAGGGAGACAACAGCAAGGTCGACTCTGGCATTGACGGTGATAGCCAGGCTGTCGAGAAGCTGCAACAGCAACGTGATGGTGGCAAGGTCGCGCTCAGCATCGATATCCCAGCCGTTGAGCATGAGGATTGGGGTCTTGAGCAAGAGTTCGACCGTGTCATCCAGAACCAAAAGGTGTGCCCACCCGTATCTTACACTTCCCAGGGGGTCGATGCTAACGGTACTTCTCGTACAAAGAAGGGGTACACTATGCGCGAGAATGACAAGCTGGTCGTCGCCTCCAACCGCAACTTCTCAGGCTCTAGCAACGGCACAAACAGATCTCACGAGCCAGAGAGATCCGCTTCAGTGGCATCTCGACCTTCGCAGCGCGGCGCCCGAGGCAGCATGCGCAAACCTAGTGCAGAGCAATACATCAAGACTGAGCCCTGGACGGGCAAGCAGAGGCGCAAGAGCAAGCGTAACTCAAGCGCGCAACGTATCCGAAGCGATGCTGCACCGCCGATGCCCGGCCACGAGGGCGCTTTGGGTGTTGTTTCGGAGGACCAGGCCACCAACGCAAACGCAGACGACTCTCCGGAAGGTGCTGAGAGGGGACGTCTGTTCGTAAAGGTTGTTGGCGTGAAGAGCCTTGATCTGCCCATGCCTCGCAACGACCGCGTCTACTTCAAACTTACCCTTGACAACGGTTTGCACTGCGTCACTACCGCACCGCTTGAGTTGGGCAAGAGCGCACCGATCGGCCAGGAGTTTGAGTTGGTTGTTCACGACGACCTCGAGTTCCAGCTCACCCTTAACACGAAGCTGCCGCCAAAGCCTGCTCCACCAGCAGCTCCTTCGTCTGTGCCCCTCTCTCCCAGCAAGGCGCAGAAGCAATCCGGTTTCTCTCGTCTTCTCTCAAGCCCGAAGAAGCGTGCTGAGCGTGAGCGTCAAGAGCGCGAGGCTCAGGAGGCAGAACAACGTCGCCAGCAACAAGAAGCGCAACGCAAGCGTGCTGCCATGCACCCAACTGCCTGGGATCTTCTTCACGATCTCGTCAACGCTTCCGACGGATCTTTTGCCAGATCCTACGTCAACCTTTCTGCGCACGAACAGCGTTGCTATGGTCGCCCGTTTACTGTCGACGTGCCTTGCTACAACGAATGGGCGCTCGAGAAGAACTCTATGGTCGTTAATAGCGTCCGCAGCAAGCGCGGTGCGCACGCAGGCCCGGTCAGGAAGCCCCCATACATCATTGGTGCCCTGGAATTGCAGCTGCTGTACGTTCCCAAGCCCAATGGTGCGACGGATGAGGAGATGCCCAAGAGCATGAGCTCGGCGATCCGTGAAATGAACCGCGCCCACGAAATCCAGGAGGTCAGCTATGAGGGCCACCTGAGCCAGCAGGGTGGCGATTGCACTGTAAGTTTTTACTTCTCGTCTCTGCCAGACCTACGAAAGCTCCGTACTGACAATTCTTTTAGCACTGGCGTCGCCGCTTCTTCCGTCTCCAAGGTCCTCGCTTGACCGCATACCACGAACACACCCACCAGAAGCGTGCCGTGATCAACCTCAGCAAAGCCGTCCGCGTGGTCGATGACCGCCGCACTCTCCTCGCTGACCCAGTCTCCGCGTCTTCGCCCGCCAAGCCTGCAGGTGGCAGCAACCGTCGCAAGAGTGCTTTCGCCGAAGAAGACGAGGGCTACCAATACGTTGAGGAGGGCTTCCGCATCCGCTTTGCCAATGGCGAGACCATCGACTTCTACGCAGACTCGAAAGAGAGCAAGGAAGAATGGATGAGCAACCTCGCTCAGGTCGTGGGCAAGGCCGACATTGGCGTGAGGAAGAAGGGCTGGACTGACCTGGTCTTTGCGCATGAGCGCGCCGAAAACGCCAAACAAGCTGCCAGCGAGCGTGAGGCGATCGACAGGCCTCTTCTTGAGGGTTCTGCTGCAAGCGGCACCAGTGTCAAGGATTTCAGTCAGCAACAGCAGCAACCCAAAGATGGCCCACTTGCGGGATGGCCATCGAGGCAGCCCAGCGATCGCAAGCCTGTCGGCGGCCACCCTAACAGGCAATCCGCCTACGTCCCTGGTACCATTCCCGTGGGCAACAGACCCGGGACGCCACCACTTGCCCCAAGGACCGGACACCGCAGCCGCGATGCAGTGAAGAGCATGATCTTCTGATCGACTTGACGAACTTTATTCTTTTAATGCTCTGTCCGTTTCGGCAATTCGCTCGTGGAACCTTGGACGATTCCCGAGCCTTCTCTTCTTTGCTGCTCCTCTAATGCAGGATAATGACGATGCGACGAACCTTTCGTTTTCCTATTGTTGTATGATACTGGAGTTTCTTCTTTCTTTCTTCTCTTTGGCGGAATGGGATACGGGGACAAGGATGGAGTTCAAGGAAAAGGGAACGCAAGGCTATACATATCTTCGCTTGTTCAGCGCCTGCTTTTTTCTTTCGTTTGGTTTTCGTAAGCATTCATGTCAGCATCGCTAGCACTTCAAAAAAGCTCGTTCATAATCACGTCTTCTCTCTCGTTTCCACCTCCTCGCTTCACTCATATCAAGAGGCAGAATCACTCATTACTTGCCTGCTGCTTGATCCCTCTCAAGCGCAGCAACAGCACCACTCGTCTCAGCTGCATTGGTATTCCGCGGCACGTCTTTGATGATCCTCGCCGGATTGCCCGCCACGACTTTATAAGGCGGCACGTCCTGTGCAGTCAACATCAGCCCACAACCTCCAAAACCCCCAACCCCAAACCAAAAACGCAAAACGAAACACATACCTTCGTAACCACACTCCCCGCCCCCACCGTGCTCCCCCTACCCACCCTCACACCAGGCAAAATCACCACATTCCCACCGATCCAGCAGTCCTCCTCGATGACGACTTCCTTGCCCAATTCCGGTCCGTTTGTGCCATTGCGCACTTCCGGATCGAGGGGGTGCGTGCCGCTGTAGATGGAGACGTTTGATGCGATGAGCGTGCGTGCTCCGATGCTGACCTGGCAGGTGTCCAGGATCGTGCAGTTGAAGTTGATGAAGACTCCGCGGCCGAGGGAGAGGTTGGTGCCGTAGTCTATGTCTTTGAGGGAGGGAGGGGTTAGTTGGGTTTTGGGGGGAGGATTGAATGCTGGAAGGGGAGATTTACGAATCGGTGGTTCAACCCAGGCGTCGTTGGCGAAGAGGGCTTCGTCTTCTTCTTCGGTGGCGGCAGGGGGTGGGAGGGGAGTTTCGTCTGCTACGATGCTGGGAGGAGAGATGAGAGGTTAGGAGTGGGTTCGGCGATGTTGATTATTTTCGATTCCAGGGATGTGCAACGACGACGACTCACGCTTTCCACAACTCGGCTTGCTTTCTGCGTGTCGTGAGCCCTTCGTTGTTGTATCTCGTGCAGGCGATCGCGCATCGTCGTCGAGCTTTAATCAGTTCGGGCGTGAAGGCGTAGTAGAGTTCGCCGCGGAGGGCGCGGGCTGTGTTTTCGGACATGGCGATCGGATGACTATTGATCTACTTTATTCAAGGAGGAAATTAGGCAAGAGTTGATTAATTGGTATATTTATGTTCTTTGGTATGTCAGACGCGAGGTGGCATTAAGGTAAATTGTCACGTGACGCCAAGCGATATACAAGGACGTTCACTCACTCCCGATCGCCGCAGCCCCGCTAACACAACTAGTTCCCACCATGTCCTTGAAATACGGCTTGAATCTCAAGAAAGCGGCGCCTCCGAAGAAGAAGACCATCCTCGACGACGAACCGGACGAGGACGAGCAGGACGATGGTGCTCTCCAGAGCGAAGCGGTCGAATCCATCGACAGCTTCGGCGGGCCCAGCGGACTGCCCAAACACGGGCTGAGCGTGCCTTCAAGGTCGAAACCAAAGCAAGGCATCCCATCCCAAGCCACCTAGCAAACGCTTCAATCTTGAAGACGAAGAGGAAAGGCAAGATGCTTCGGCCATGGCGGCTTCTCGAGTCGCGGTGAAAGCCGCCGAGGAAGTCGACGCGTCCATCTTCGACTACGACTCTTTCCACGACGCAAAATCCACCGTCAACGAAGCGAAGAAGGAAGCTGCGCGTCAGGATGCCATCGACCGCAAGCCGAAGTACATCAACAACCTCCTCGACGCCGCTGCGCGGCGAAAGCAGGATCAGCAAGTCGCGCGCGAGAAGCAATTGCAGCGCGAGCGAGAGAATGAAGGCGATGAGTTTGCTGATAAGGAGAAGTTCGTGACGGGCGCGTACAAGCAGCAGCAAGAGGAGACTCGTCGACTCGAGGAAGAAGAGAAGAAGAAGGCAGAGGAAGAGGAGAAGAGGAAGCAGAAGATGGGCGGGGGCATGCAGAACTTCTACCGCAACATGATGGACCAGAGTGAGACCGCTCGCCAGCAGGAAATTGACGCCGCTATGAAACTCGAAAGAGAAGGCGGTGTCAAGAACGTCGATGAGGAGAAGAAACGCAGCGATGCTGAGCTTGCTGCTGAGCTGAAAGCGAAGGGCGTTAACGTTCACGTCAACGAGGACGGCCAGATCACGGACAAGCGCGAGCTACTGACTGCCGGATTGAACGTTGCTCCTTCCGAGAAGTCGAAAGACGGACGCTCGGCCGATCACCTTCGCTCTTCGAATCGACCTGCTCAGTCCGCCTTCACTCGCAGAGACGCCGGTAGCCGTGACGCGCAGCGTGAGAGGCAGAGTCGCATGGTTGAGGAGCAGCTGGAGGCTAGCGCGAAGCGTAAGCGTGAAGAAGAGGCTGAGCAGCGAGCCAAAGAAGAACGGGAAGCGAAGAGCAAGAAGACTGAGAAGGATGTTGGTGATGCTAAGGCGAGGTATCTCGCTAGAAAGGCTGCGAGAGAGGCACAAGGTTGAGAATTTCTTCTCCTGTGACTCTATCATAATTCCTTCCTTGCTCAGGATGACCGCCAGGACTGCTTGCAAAAACATTATCTCAGCCTTCAGATGACCCCTATCGAAGGCATGAACACGTAAGTCGATCAGACTCATCTCACTTCTCCTTTCTTTCCACGAATTCTGTTCAAAAACTCCACCACGGGATGCTTTCAGGACGGCGAGCTGGGCTTTTGCTTAATGACCGGCTCGTATCAATTACAAACGCCCAAGATCACACTAGTACCTGTCTTTGTCTCGACTTTATCTTATTTCAGCCATGGGATCGCGTGGATATCAAGTTGCAAAGTATGAAGTGCTGACATGCTTTCTTCAGTTTCTCTACTCCTGGACGGAGCTGTGCTCAGTGTGTAAGATAACCAGATTCGACACGAGTCAATGAATTTCCACATACATAATCTGTATTCTACGCCAGCCTAGGCAGTATGTTAAATAGGCGGCACCATCTTCAACTTCGCCAGGTCCTCAAAAGTCTCTTTCAAAGCCTCACATGAATCCACATATCCATGCCAACCACATTTCCGCCCCTTGTCTGGGCTGTAGAGCAAAGGTGCAGGCCGACAAAGCGTGCCGTCCAAGAAGGCAAAGATACGATCCAGCTCACTCTTTTCCGGCATCGAAAGTCCGTTCTCAGCCGCCATCTTACTCCAGGCGTCTTGGACATCCTGCCGCTTAGCCCAATCAACCATGCTGAACTTGCTCCTTGTAACGCCTTTCCCCCCATAGCCACGAGGCGCGAACCGCGTCTGACGCTCCGCGTACTCCTCATCTGCGTGCGGCCCCTTCGATTCAAGACCATACCAAGACGCTATCTCCGGCCACGCGGCCTCCCACGTGAAAGCGCTCCCATCGAAAGCGTTGAACATTTCATCAGCCGGGCCCTGCAGAACTGACCACTCTTCCAGGTAAGCGTTCATTTTGGCATAGCTCATACTCTGATTCATCTGCCAACTCGCCTCATCACCGGGAAACTCGAAAGGTTTCCCAAGCCACTTGCAAACACTCGCGTACACGGCCAGCGGGTAAGCGTAGTTCATCGCCGCATCCGGGACGGCGCCCGTGATCGGGCCGGGCATCGCTATGTTCCAGCCACAGCCTGTGGTCTTGCTGTACTCGAACAGCAAGTCTTCTTGCGGGTAATAGAAATTGGGTTCCAGCTCGACGCGCGGGTCGGATTCATGCTGCGGCAGTTTGGTAGGGCCAAGGTGGATGCCGTACTTCTTCGCGCCGGTTTGGAGCATGAAGCGCTTCGGCGTGATGGCGGCTTGCTGAAGGGCTTGCAGGAAATTGCTCAAGAGATCGGTGTTCACGCGCACCATTTCCTCGGCGTCGGACCAGAGGCCTTGGCCTGGTTTGGGGGGAGGCTGGACGTATGAGAAGAAGAAGACATGGTCGGCGGTGACACCCTTGTCCTTGAGGGTGGCGGCGATGGATTTGGGATCGCTGAGGAAGTCGAGAGCGATGTGCTCAGCGTTTGCGGGCAGGCCTCCTGAGATGGCTGGAGGGCGGCGGGACAGGCAGTAGATTTTCTTCCAGCGTTGCGGTGATTCTGCGAGGACGCGCAGCATGTAATGTCCGCTGATGCCGTTGGCGCCGGTGATTATAGCTGTCAGACCGGAGGCTTCTGGGGGATAGACGGGGAGGCCGTGGAAAATGCCTTTGGATTGGACTTGTTGTTTTTGTGGCATTTTGGGCGATGTTGACCACTCTGTGTGGAATACAAGCGACGATGAGGATAATAACCACTCTACAGAAAAGCTCTACTTAATGAATTGATGATAGTTTCGTGTGTTTGTCAGCAGTGGCAGACCATTTGTAGTGATAGCACAGTCTTCGTCGGTCCCATGAGGGGCTTCGGCTATTGTGATGCATCAATGCCGTATCGCAAGGGACCACACGACTACATGTATTGCTCATCAGTTGCGATCGCAGGATCACGATCTTGCATCTCAAAACCCCACCTGATGACAAGACACTCTACCCCGCCGGACTTGCCAATCTTCCGCCTAGCAATAGAGAACGAGTGAGCTGTAGGTGCTGATCAGCTACTTCATGACTAACATCTTGCTATATTCTAGTCAACCAACGGGCATATCAACGGCCTCGTCACAGCCCTTACTGGGCGTTGAATCTGACATCCACTGTCATGACGCTCAGGCGAATATCAAAAGAACATCTGAACCTCCAAACCGATCCTCCAGAGTCGTTTTCTGCAGGTCCGGTCGACAATGACGATCTATTTCATTGGACTGCCACAATCACCGGCCCTCCAGACAGTCCATACGCCAGGGGACGTTCAATGTCAACATCGATCTTTCGCAGGGCTACCCTCACAAGGCACCTCATCTCGCCTTCGTCACCCCTGCATTTCATCCGAACGTTTCATCGCAAGGCGAGATAGGGCTCGCAGAGTTCGAGAAGACACAGTGGTCTCCCGCTATCATTATCAGGCATATTCTTCTTTCTGTTCAGGCGATGCTGTCTGATCCGAATCTTGTCGAGGGCTGCGTGCTAAACGAGGAGGCTGCAAGGTTGTATATGGAGGATGAGGGAAGGTTCAGGGAGAGAGCAAGTCAATTTACGGAGACTCATGCGGTTCAGTAAGGTAGCTTCTGATGTTCATCTGACTTTTAGTAGTGAGGTCAACGATTCATGACACGATTAGACACCATCGCCATTCGTGCATATAAGCAAATGGAGCATTCAAATGCTACCTTACCATGTTGTCTTGAATACCTTGTTGGAGCACAAAGAGACAGATACTAGAAAACGACGGGGTACGCAACAGTATACCCCAACCCTAACCCTAGATGAAGTCAATCAACATCAACGACATGTTCCATAATCATGTAGGCAGGCACGCTTCGTGCTTCATAGATCTACTGCCCTTCGTGTTGCTTTTGTTATCCCTCTTCCATGATTTGGTCTCCACCTTCAACAACCACGTGTCTTGCTGCATTAAAAATGCGAATCCTTTCAGCCTCGAAGAAAGCCCTCAAAGCACGTCACCCAAAGGAGTCGGCCGTATCGTAAAGTCCGACGCCCGCTTCCCAATCAAAAAGATAAGAGTCACGCCCCATTTAGCCTTTCCGCGCGATTCCTTTGTCTCGACCGAACCGACCGATACCGCCGCTGACATTTCTTTTTGTGCGTCATCCGTGTATTACATTCGGTGATTAGTAGTAAAAGGCGTGATAGCTCCCTCCTGTCGCCGAACATCCGAGATAGCTTCTGACTGTCTGCTCTGGTGATACGTATGTGACTGGCCTCTTGAGATTGATATATCTTTACACTGGTAGTCATCAAAAACAACATCAACATCACTCCATAAGAGTACCCATACCTCACCAAAGAATATCAGCCTGCCTCCTGGCCTAGGAAACACTCGACCCTACGGATGACCATACCAAAACACTAACAACACCGCTACATAGCTCTAACACAACTCCAAAGATCTCAAAAATGCACTTCCTCCACTCCCTACCACACCCACGCCGCCGCTCCAGCGCGCTCAGCACCTCATCCTCATCATCAACTTCAAGCAGCGACCTCCCCTCCGAAGTCCTCGAAGCCACTCTGCCCATGGCCCCTCGCGAGGATAACTTCAACATGAGCGAAAAAGACCGCAAAGCCAGCCTTCTGGCGCGCTGCAGACGCTACACCGAGCCGTGGAAGAGCGCAAGACCACTGGCCGAGAAGTGATGGAAGTGACGTGTGAGGATGCGCCATTTTCTGCGCGATTATCCTTCACGCCATTCGTCATTCATCTCCAACAAAAGTCGGAGGACATGCAAGCAGCGAGCAGCAACACCAACCAAACCCAAGCGCCACCCGCTCCACCCACCATAGCCAACAATGATGAACCCAAACATCCCGAGAGTAGAGTCTAGCCACAGAGCAGAGCCACAATTGGAGCGTCAGCGAGCAGACGTCAGCAAAAAGTAGTGAAGGCAGTTCCACTACCAGCCTTGCAAGGAAGTCACGGGACTCTCTCCACCTCCCTCAGCAACCCCAGCATCCGCCCGCGGGCCGCCTGGAACAGAGAGGGAGAGCGATGACATAGGGAGTGGAACTCGAGGCTCAGCAAAAGGTCTCGAGCGTTCTGTGATGGGAGAAAGAAGTGCAAAGGGACAGACGCGCACGGTTGGAACCTGTGTATCAAGTTTCCTTCGTCCAGCGTGGAAGTTTCCGAAGGGCGGGTGGTGATGAGGTCTTATCATTACATTTACAGTGTGATACATGATACTCGTGTCGGCCGGTGGAGAGAGAAAGAGCGCAAAAGCTGTGCAGAAGCCCAACCGACAAGCAGGTTCGACGAGTATGTAACATCATCGTATGGAGGTAGCCTTCAGCAAATCAGGACTGTGTTTACGCAAAAGAAAGGAAGGTTTTATGTCTCCACAACAAAGCTCATTAGGTAGGAGGTATCAAAGTACCGCAAAAGCCCGCAATACATGTACCTGCTCATCATCGTGCTGCTTTCCTCTGCCGCGACCAATTGCTGGCCTGGTTTCGTCTCGGCATTCTCCTGCAGCCTGATGATGCGTTGTTGGTTTGTGGAGTGTATGTGCTCGAGGCTGTGATGGTGTGCAAGTACTAGTAATACATCACCCAAGCAAAAAGTAGGTAGTCTGCACAGCACAGCACAGCACAGCACATGTACCTTGTTTCAAGACGCCCTGGCACGCGGTGATAGCTCGGGCATCGAACGCCATTACACGCACGACTTGAATTATCACACGGCACGTATGGCACTCGATCGCTTGATGCTCTCTTTCTCGCGGGGAAGTGACACCTTGAAACATGCCTCGCAGACCGCAAATAGCAAGAATGCAGCAGCGGTCCGCGTTCGTCTCAAACATTGACCTCGTATCCGTCATAAGCAGCAGCTCGGCAGTGCAGGGGAGCTTGAAACGTGAATAACGTAACGAACTCCTCCGGGGAAAAAGAGTCGCTACCCGACCAAAGCCGGCGTGTGAATTCCATCCCATGCCGAGATGTGGAGAAAAGTGCAAAGAGCAAGGGTGGTCTAGAATCTTACATGATGCTCTGTCTGTCTCGTTACGAGGGTTTGGGTTTGTTCGTCACTTTGCTACCTACTAACACCTTCACTGCCTCCCTGGCACGGAAGTATCGGGAAAACAGGGGATTTGCGTTTCAGGTAGATGGACAGGAAAAGGCCACAGGCTCTCTCTTCTTCCCGCCAACCCAGCCAGCTCCTCGGCAAAAATTTCGAAGGATTTATGTAGAACCCACAGAAAATACTACGCTTGGCTACGTCCTAACGGTACTTTAATGATCGTCGTGTCAAAGACCGCAGTCGCGGTGCGGTGCGAAGTCCGTGGAGCGCTTCTCGCTGATGATCAGACGGAGTCTACTCCAGAAAGACCGCCGAGAAGCGGAAGAGGGATTCCGACGTTTCTGCGGATCTTCGATCGCCCTTTGCAGTTCTTTTGTGCTATGAAGCGGATGTGTGCCATAACGGAGCCGAGGCGAGAGGTGGTTGATGCAAATAGAGAGAGCGGGGTGCGTGACATTGATGGCAGGTGCTGCGGGTAGATGAGAAGCATTTGGTAATAGATGGCAGGGTCGTTTACGAGGGGAGGAGCAAGTGTAATCGAATGCGTGTAAGCATGCCGCAGGTTGCACGGAAACCTACCTAGGTACTTTGTACGACGTTTCTAAACTCTGCTCGCCGCTGCCCTGCCTCTCCTTTGCCGTGTGCCGTACGGGAAAGGGAAAAAGAGAAAAGGTGGCATTTTGTCTAAGAATGGCATGCTTTGGGGAGTGTGTTCTGGCTTTTTGCCCATCTTCGATCTACCTGGAATTTGCATACGTACACGCACAAACGCGCGCACCAGCAAGTCAGGAGCAGGGGAACGGACACCCTTTTCATTTTCTTTCCTGTTCCTGGAGATCAAAACGGTTGGATCTTCAGTTGCGTAGAAGGCTTGCAAAATAACGTTGTTATTATGATTATTATTATTATTTGAGGAAAGAAAATTTCTCCTATGCGTGACGGTTTCAAGGCTGTGCAGCGGGAAAGGACGCGTCGTCGTTTGCGCTGTTTTCTCATATTTTTCTGGCTCTCGATCTCTCCTGTGTGTGCGTTGCGGTCTGTAACTCTGTATATGGTACTTGGGCTGCTGGTGTCTTGAGAGCCTTTCGAAAACCTGTTAAGTCCAACACAACACACGCGGCCTTTGGCCCTGGCCCACGTTGGCCGCCGTACACGGGCCCGATTGGGCAATCGGACGCTGGCGACAAGGTCAAGAGTCCGCACCACAGCAAGTCCCCGCGGGACAAGGAGCAAAGGCCGATTTCACGCGCGCCGAGTGCCCACAGGGCCTTTGTTCCATGGGCGGTCTAGAAACTGCGTCTCTCTGCACACGGCCCGGGTTGCGGAGGGGCGAGCAAGGGGAGGGAGTGCCCGCCCGGGCGCCTCGCACATCATTGTTGCGATTAGTTGGGTGGAGCTTCACGACGGACGCTGACGGCAAGGCGGGTTGCGGCGAACGTGCGTGGCCATGATGATGATTGCATTGGGTGGGCTACCGGCGTGTCTCAGGCGGTGGGCAGGCATTGGACGGGGGGAGGACGAGCAGAGTAGGCATGCACGCACGGTATGGGCTGGCGCTGCGAAATGGGGCGGACATGGGAGAAGTAGTAGCAGTGGGTGGTGAGGCCAGTCGGTGTTGCACAAGGGCGGGCGTGGTTCGTGACGCCGCAGAGACCCATATTTCTGGCTCGCGCATCAACGGCCTTGGTGCGCACGCCTTCGATGTGGTGGCCATCGAGGTAGCAGCAGGCAAGCCGGGCGTGAGTGTTGTGTGTGTGTGCGTGTATGTCTGTCGTGTGTGTGTGGGAAAATCAGATCGCCCCGTGAGTCAATTTATTTTAATCGTGTGGTTACCTTCCCTTGCCGTAGGGCAGAGGATAATAATATCATCACCGCCTCTTTCGCCAGAACTCGTCTCTTGTCTTTGTTTGGCTCTTACGATTGCTTATCATTCATTCTTCTGGTCTGCCTGCCTGCAGCCTCGAACCAACACTACGAGCCTACCAACCACTATCCACTCACTATCGCTACCTATCGTCTATCGCTCTGGTATCGTCTTATCGCTCGCTATCGCCCATCTAACACGACTCATCTGCTTGCTGGCTGTCCGTAGTGCTAAGTCTAGCCGAGGATAGGCGCTGTCTCTTGGGTATGTATCATCATCCAGCACCACATGTCGTGCTCCGCCAACCGTGAAACATGGCATGCTGATGCAATCTCCCAGCAAAATATCGCATTCACTCTACCACTCATTGCCATTGTTGTGCTTAAGCTTCGCACTCTCCCCTTAAATCGCGCCGTTCGTTTGCGCGACATTCAGCTCGCTGCTCTGACCGCAAAGTCAACTCTGGTCTTCAAATCGCGCGGATAACCGAGTGTTTGGACCTCTAACTGGGACCGTCTGTTATCGACTCACCACCGTCTCTCTCTCTCTCTCCACAGCCAATCCTGCACGCCCGCTCACACGGCCCTTCGACCCTGTGAACTATACATAAACCATCATGAACGCCCGTCCCCCTCACAAGCGTTCCCAATCCAATGGCCTCAAGCCTCAAGCCGCCCACGCTCGCTCCGGCAGACCAGCTCTCTCATCGAGGCGTAGCCCAAGCTACAACAACGCCGCTGCCAACAACCCATCGACAGCTCTTCGAAGGCAAAAGTCCCGTGGTGAGGTCGTAAATACGTCCGACGCAGACGGCGAAGACATGGCTGCTAGCTTTTTGCAATTCTGGTATGTTCCTGTCGATCATCTCTCGTCTTGTCCTCGAGACCCTTGTGCTGATCAACTTTCTACTTTGCAGCGCGACTTGCGAGAAGCAGATCGTTACTCCTAGTTTCAGCATTCTCTACTGCTCCGAGGCGTAAGTATTCCAATCCTTGATAACGAAATATATTCCAATGCATCCCCATACTGACTCGTTACTAGTTGCCGCCGCAGAGACTCCACAACATGCACCCCTCAACAACCCCAATCACCTCCAATCAGCCCTACAACACACGCCTACTCAGACCACCCTCCAGTCGACATCCTCCCCATGCGCTCACCAACCGTCCTCCGCCCTCTTTCAAACACCTTCTCTGAGCTGAACCTCACCCGCATTTCTTCCAACTCATCAACGACCTCATCAAATTACGCCCCCGACGAAGATCCCTCGCACAACCACTACGACGACTTCGAGCCCGAAAGCCTGGACCCTCACGTCCTCGACCTCCCCGGCTACCCGACCTGCGAAACCCTCGCGCCCCGCCACCCGTCCACCAAACGAGCCTCGACCGCAACAGACGTCCCCTCCCTCATCCACTCCCCCTCTAGCTCCTACGGCACAACCGCCTCACACTTCCACCACCACGCACCAACCCGCAACTCAACAACAAAAAGCATCGACCTTGTCATTCCCCTCACGGCGCCTCCCAGCCCTACTCTCGTCAGCCAGCAAGACGCCAGCCTGAAAAGCCAGGCCAGCACTCTGACCAGCCTCCGCATCGCCGAGGGCAGCAACACCGCCCACCACGACGAGACCAGACGTCCGAGCCTGGAGAAGGCTTTCCGTCGCGACAGCACGCAGGGCGCTTCGGGTGCCGCTATGGGGAGTTTGAGGCAGCTTTTCAACCACGATGCGATTCGCTGTGCGTCGAAGAGGAGAACGAGCCGTGTGTGATTCGCCCGGTGATTTCTCAAAGGGAGCTCTTTGGTGGTGGCGAGTCTTTAGGAAGAAGACTAGAGTGGGTTCAATTATGAACGCCAAAAAAGGATATCAACTGCACTGGAATCGGGAAACTGGGCTATACGCATCTCTCTGCTTGTTTCTGTTCTATTTGTCTTTATTTGTCTCTGATTGTTTTCCTCTGGAGTTATTTGCCTTGCAAAAAGGGTGGCGCGGAACACACAAAAAAAAAAAA